>WBNM01041962.1:0-10105 GCA_013399055.1 Ramphastos sulfuratus
GCCAGAAATGTGTCTTTGTGGCCGAGGTGGCCAGCAGTGTTCTGGATAGCATTAAGAAGACCGTAGCCAGAAAGTCAACCTCCTCCTCTACCCTGCCCTGGTGAGGCCTCATCCGGAATACTGTGTCCAGTTCTGGGCTTGCCACTTCAAGGGACAGGAAACTAGTAGAGAGACCCCAACAGAAGGTCACAAAGATGATGAGTGGACTGGAACATCTCTCTTACGAGAAGAGGCAGAGAGAATTTGAACTCTTTAGTTTGGAAAAGAGAAGACTGAAATGGGATCTTATCAATGCTCTTCAATATCTAAAGGTGTTACAAATAAGGGGGAGTAAGGCAAGAAGTTAACAATAATATATTTATTTATTTCTTAATTTGGGTCCACCTCCCTTATAACGTGATACAAAGGTTATAAAGGTTCAGTAGTTCGGTTGGGGGCAATTTTCACAATAGGAATAGTTACAGATAGTTTGAGAATAGTATTTGGAAGAGATAGATCCAAAACTAGAAGTAATACCCCACTTAAAAAAGGAAGGAGCTTCCTGGGGACTTTAGGAACATACCAAATACTTACAAGGCTGTTTGCTGATGGTTGCAATTCCTCTTTTTGTCCCTTATTATCAGAGAATCCTCCTGAACTGCTATAGCTGCTTAGTCCATGTGTGTGGCAAGACCCGAAAGAGCTCTCCTGCTCTGCAACTGACCTGTTTTCATGAAAGCCACCTAATTTTGTTGAATGTCACCATGGAGAACATTTCCAAAGCCAGACAAACAAAAGAAGTAGGCACCAGGAACAGGTAAGGATCTGTTCCTTTGCCCAGACTTGTCCCAGCATGGGGTCTGCGTCCTACCATGCCTGGCAGGGCATGCGGCTTGGGGGAAGGGATCATGTGAGTTTAGCAACTCACAGCCCTGGGCTGGGGGGTGTCTCCCCCTGGCTCCCTCTGTCCCAGCTTCTCCACTTCTCCCATCCCATCTTTGGGAGGGTGATGGGGATGGGCTTTGGATGTACCACCACAAAAAGATAGAAATCAAGAGGATAGGATTAGGCCTTTCAGTGGTGCCCAGTGATAGGACCAGGGGCAACAGGGACAAATTAGAATACAGGAGGTTTCACTTCAGGAGAAACTTCTTTCCTTTGAGGGTGCTGGAGCACTGGACCAGGCTGCAGAGAGGCTGTGGTCTCCTTTTCTGGAGACTTCCAAAACTCACCTGGGTATATTCTTGTGCAACCCATTCTAGGTGATCCTGCTTTAACAGGGAGTTGGAGTAGATGACATTGAGGTTACTTCCAACCCCTATCATTCTGTGATCCACCCATTTTGTGAAAAGTACTGCCCAAAATACAACATACTCAGCTTAGGCTCCTGTGAGGAACAGTCATAGAAGCATAGAATGGTAAGGTTGGAAGGGACCTCAAGGATCATCTAGTTCCAACCCCCTGCCATGGGCAGGGACACCTCCCACTAGAACAGGTCACTAAGAGCATTATCTGTCTCATCGTTATCATCAGGAATCCGGACCCCTTGCCTTCAAGGATTTGATTAAAAGTCATGCTAACATCTTAGCATGAGTCTGCAGCAGCCTACCCCCTAAGTTACTCATTAAGTTGCTGGTCCCACACAATGGAAACTAGTACAGATTCAAGCCTCCATGGGAAAAAAACAGCCTGGTACCAAGGATCCGTACCCGCTACCTATGATGGACAGTTCCTCTGTTTAAGACCATCATCTCGGAACCAAAGAATGCAACTGCTGTCATAAGAGACTGATGTCCTGGTGTTGCTAAGGAAACCATGAACTCAAGTGAACTTTGCTCATTATAATGTAATTATAATACCAAAACACACCTCCTGGCCTCAGGCTACCTGCCTCCAATTGGGATAGACCATGTCTTGGGCATACCTCCTTAGGCTCAGACCACAACTTGGTCACTCCTCCTTGAGGATGTGTGTAAACCCTACATCGTGGGGGACACGAGGGATGGAGAGAGGTAGAGTTTGGTTAGCAGCAGGTGTGAAATTGAATATAAAAGATGTCTCCCTAGCAACAGGAGATCTCTGCTCTACTCTCTCTCTCTAGCATGCTCTCTCTCCTCTTTCTCAACAACAGAAGAGGTCTTTTCTAGCAACAAGAAGGCTACAAGAAAAACAGGACTGGCAGGACTGGACCCTGGGACCAGAGTTGTCTTTTGAGACCCTCACATTGTTGGCGGCTATAGGACCTCTTCCCCTTTACCCTTTACCTCCTTCTCCTCTCACTCTTCTCTCTTATTACCAAAGTTTTACTATTGATTGAAGTAAATCCCTTTGGTTTGAGTCGCCTGTGTTTAGCACTTTGAGATCGTGCTGACAAACCCGTGTGAGTCCACTGTTTGGACTGTGACAGTTCCCCTAGTGCCACATGAGACAGAGCAACTGCCTGATCATTCATTGTCCATGTCTTTGTATTTTCCCATTCAGCAGTGGTTTAGACTTTCCAGCAGTAGCGTGATGCCAACGTTCATCTTGTGACCACATCACACACAAAGAGCTGCTAGATTTTTCTTCTTCGATGGCATGAGTCGTGTGCTGGGGAAGCCAATGGGGGACGCTGAAAGGATTGTGGAGCAAACTTACCATCAAGAACACGTGGCTGGGAAGCGGGAGCTGTGACAGCCAAACTCCATTCCTGCTGCTGGCTCCCCATCTGACTGCAACTTCCCACTTCTCTCTGCTGTACCTCAGGTTCCCCAGCTGTAAACCAGAGACAGCTGTCTCTCGTGTCTCTCACACACATTGAGATCCATGCACAAATGTGCAAAAAGACACCTGGTGTGGGGCTTTTTGTTTGGTTTTTTTTCATGTAAGAGGAAAAACAAGGAATGCAGCTTGTGAGAAATAAACCAAAAAGTGTTATTTTTTAAATTTTGTTTTCATTTATTTGGCAGTAATATCCAACCCCCACCCCGCTTCAGAACAATTATAAAATCAAGTAAAATAAGTGCACTAAGGAAACCTACAGAATACTGACAAATTTCACACACGTAGGGATTACAGAGGGAGGAGTGGGACTTGTTTGTTGCTTAAATTTGGCTTTTGGGGGGGGGAAGGGGAAAAAAAAACAAAACAAAAAGCGCCTTCCCTGCCCTTTGCAGCCTGCACAGCAAATGTCCAGGAGGGTGATGACTGGAATTCCGCACTTCAGGGACTGGGCAGCCTGCTGCGGGGCACTGCCTGGGCATTGCTCACCCAATGGCTGCCTATGCCCTGGGTGTGGAGAGTTGAGACATTTCAGTTCCCTTTGGGTGCCACAGCCTTTCAAACTGGCATTGCTCCCCACAGTTGCACCATCCCTTGAGGGCATGAGGAGAAGGCTTCACACGTTGGCAGCCCTTTCCATAGCGGACGTGTGTTCAGTACAGTCCTATCCCACTGTCCCAGGATGTCCTAGGATATGCTGTATGGTTTTGACAGGGAGCTCAGCTCACCCTGCCTGAGACAGCAGCCTGTCCCTTTGCCTCCAGTGCAAGTGCAAGCATAAGCACAAGCTCTGTAAACCTCAAAAGCCACCACCCATCTCTCCAGCTGTCCCCAGCAGCCATCCTAATAGACCACATATCCACAGGAAGGGGACTAGAGAATATATTGCATAATGCAGTCTATAGAAGCTCTTCAGTTGTGGATTTGCCTCCCCTTCCTGCACATGGTCTGCTTCTCCCAGTTGGAGATCTTCCTGACTGGACAATAAGATGTTATCTCCATCCAGAGAAAGCCATTAAGGCAAGATGCTGTGTTTTCTGTAAGGCACTTTAATGATCCAAGCTGGAAGGAAATGAGCTGGGAGGCACAAACTACCTTTCAGAGCAGGGTCGGAATAAAGCAAAACGTTTATTAACGATGTTCCTGTGACTCCACATCCAGCACATGAAGCTGTTTCACTCATGCTGTTGGGAAGGAACAAGGATATGTCTAATGGGTGCTCCTAATTCCACCAACCACTTTTCATTCAGTGCCACCAGAACACAATGACTCAGTCCCTGAGAAGCATTGTCCACATTATCCTCAGTTCCTATGGTCTCATTCCCCTCACCTTCACAGACGACAGCTTCTCAGACCATTATGGGAAAAGAACCAACCTCCTTCTGTACGAATTTTGCCAAAAGCCCCAAGAATGGCAGGGTAGAGTGGAAATGTGGCGCTGAGCCAAAGTCAGTAGAAGTTCTCTGGGCTCACATCAGGGAAACAGCTCAAAAACCAGACAGCCTTT
Source organism: Ramphastos sulfuratus (assembly GCA_013399055.1). Lineage (NCBI taxonomy): Eukaryota > Metazoa > Chordata > Aves > Piciformes > Ramphastidae > Ramphastos > Ramphastos sulfuratus. The sequence goes on from WBNM01041962.1 coordinate 4,247, forward strand.
AACAAATCTGGCTCATTGGTAAGACCATGGGAGGGACCAAGCTTTCTTCTTTCCCTACACTGGTTAATGTAGCAGCTCACTCTTCCCCTCCAAGGAAAGCGCTGTGCAAAAAGGGAAAGGTTGGGACAAAAGTCCTGCTGATCTTCACTCAAGCAGAACATGATTTTGCAGATGCAAGACACCTGGCAACACCTGTTGTTGGTCACAAATGCAACTGCTTGGGATGCACAGCAGGGGCACAAAGGGAATGTGGAAATTGGATGTTCAGATGTGGAAGTGTATGAAGTAGATTTGAAAACTCCAGGAGAAAAATGGTCTGGGCTTGAGGCTACAGAGGCAAATGCCAACAAAACAGTATTTCATTTCTATCTATTACCAATGGTCTGAGCAACACATCAGACAAAAATGACCCATGAAGGGATGTGAGGGTGGTCAAAGATAGTCTAATCAAAGATATTGTGAGATATGAGAATAATGAGGTTTTCAGCCCTGACCCCAGGCTCAGACATGGAGCCAAAGAATAACCCTACTGCCTCATCCCAGGGGGAAATGGAAAGTCTAAGATGATGGCTAACAGCCCAGACTCCAATTAAACAGCTTTCTATGTAGTGAAGCCTTTTAAACATACCCTACTAATGGGATTGTCTGGTTCCTGTCTCTAGACTACTTGGCACTTCCAGGCAATTTAGAGAGGCATGAACATGGACTCTGACCACATGGCCAATGCTAGCTAAGGGAGCAAGAGCTAGAGAGTTGCAGTGTTGATCCGTGCCTGGTCAAACTAATTACAATCCACCCCTGTCTCTTCTTCCAATGAGGGACACTGCTTGTCCCCATCTGAGAAACATCTTGTAGAGCAGGGCTTACAAGCTGCTTGTGGTGTTTGTGGTGGGCAAGTGCTGGTGCGATACAAACTGTGCATGGGCATCGCGACACTGTCAACAACAAAAACCCAAAGGTTGGGTTTCCATGAAAGATACAGAACTACAAAACATACAAAAGCTGAATTACTACCATAAAGTAATAAAAAACAAAAGGGGCAGTCAGCATGTGAACATGGTAAGGAAAAAATATGATAGCACCTCTAAGGACGGGGCAAGGAAAGTAAGAGTGAGATGAGGTCAAAAGGAACCATGTTGTGTTAGAGCCCACAATGTACTGGAGGAACTGCTGGGAACAGTACAGTGGAAAGCAAGGAGGAACATGCTGGACTCACACCAGCAGCATGGCACCACTACTTCAAGGTGTCACACCAGGCTGACCAGCTTTGAGGAGCTTGAACCAAAGGGGAGCGTAAGCAGGCCAAGGTCCTTGGCTAATGATGCCCTGCAGCGCATGTGCTCAGCCACAAAACTGCCAGACCTGTATTTCTGCAGCCAAGGCTGGTGCTGACAATTGTATGGATTGAAGATACCCTTTTCTACCCAGCACTGACCTCCATCCTTTCCCCAGATCCAGGGGAACAACAAATCCATGTCAGCTCTTGGAGCAAGCAGCTGTCTACTCTAAGAAAGGGTTCCAGAGGCTGCTGTAGGTCCCTCCCAGCCTTCCAAAGCCCCAGCAATGAAACTCCCTGAACAGGTGGGCTCTGCTCCCCTTTCCTGGCCCCATTCTCTGTGTATTACAAAACAAATAACCCATCGCTATACAATGTAAATATCTGTGACTGGGCAAGTGTAACAGACACTTGCACATACTGAGATCAGCACTGGAGGACAGGGTGGCAGGTTGGGCCCATCCTCCTGGGCTCCTCCAGTCTGGAGGCCCCTCACATTTCCTTGGTGCTCATTCTCTTGGTCTTCTCAGCTGTCTCCTAGAGAAAGAGAGCACAGAAGTGAGGCTCTACACTAATACAGGAACCAGCAGTACCCTGAAGTCTTTGGTCCATCCACAAGAAGTGCTAACACTGGCTTGTACTTCAAAGCCTCACACCTGTACCTGTCCCCACGGGCAAAAGCAATGCCTTTTTACTCTCCTCCCCTTTATATTAGAACCTCCAAGTGACAGAAGCAGAAGGAGCTCTTCTAGCAAGGAGAGGCTTAGTACAAGCAGATGTTTTCACACTAACCTGATGCTTCTGCAGTTCCTGAACGTATCTAGCCAGCTCCTCCTCAGTCAAATCTTGATTAGGTTGCTGTCTCAGAGCAGGCATCTTTTCATTCTTCCCTGCAAACAGAAATGGAGCTCAGTGTTATCACAAACAGGGGATACAAATGGTTCAGGCTCTGAGATGGTAGAACAAAGAGAGGCAGGTTGACCACAGCATACCTTAAGCTTAGGGAGACCTTGCTGGAAGGTGTGGACTGGCTTCTAGAAAGAAAACGGACCTTGTGGCTGCCTGGAACTTCAGAACCTGGATATGCAGTTTGTCCCCATCTCTCCCTCCTATGTGTCATGGAAGGCTAATAGGCCTAATACATGTCCTGGCTTGCCCCACCCTTCTGCTGATGGGGGAAGCAAAGGCAGGAGGAAAACAAAGGCTTGGGCCATTATGTCCCCTCCCAAAGTGATAAACAGGTACCCACAGGTGTTTAGGTATTTGTGAGTGTCTTGCCCAAATAAGGGTAAGCAAACCCTGGTTTCACTCTGATAGCCATAGAGAGGCTTCTAGATCTTCCCAGGCTCTATCAAGACGCTGAGCAGTTCCAACACTGCTGCAAAGGAGCCAGGGACTATCTCTACTCCACCACCGTGAGTAGAACAGACATTCCCTAGGGCTTGAGGCTGCCTTTTTATAAGTGGGGCAGAGCCATTTTGTGGCTGAACCTTGACCAATTTTCTGATTCTCCTGAAATACTAAATTGCCCTAAGCATCCTTGTGATGATTTTCCTGACCAAATTAGAACCCAAATTTAACTAGTTTGTATATAGTTCGTGGGCAGGGCTTTTTGGAAATAAAATAACTACCTATTTTATAATTTCTGCCTCATTAATTGGAACAACTAAATCACCATGCAATAAAGAAAATGTAGCCACAAGGAAGAGGCTGAGTATTACTTAAAAGAAGCACCTATAGTTAGGTCAAACACCTTGACCTCTTACATAGAAAAAATGGAAGCTCAGTGCTGTCCAAGAAGGATAGCTGGCGCCTCATGAAGAGGTTATTTCACTCAAGGGAGATGCCTCCTGCTGATGTGTCTGATCTGATTCTTGGGTTTCATCATCCCTCTAACACATAGCCTGTAATCCCTCTGCTGCTCTGCCACAGGCTTAAAGTCAAGGAATTGCTGTCTCACTCCGGTGCTTCTGCTGAGGATGCAGGGAACAAAGTAGGCAGTAAGACCAGGATCTGTATACCAACTTTGGAGGTTGCTTCTCAGGAGACAACAAAGAGAGTTTATCATTCATTTGCTTAACCTCAGATCTACCCACATCTCCACTGGCAGCTCTATTAGTACTGAAGTTATCTTTTCTGTGGTGAGTTTCTGCTGTCACAGCCCAGTCTGGGTTGAGATGATCCTGAAGCCTCTGCCACAGGAGGCCAGATGAATGTGAAAAAATACCTCTTGCCACTCTCCTCTTTCCTCTGCCCAAGCTATTTGCTATAGATCTGAACTAATGTACTGCTGACAGCTGCTGCACAGCACTGAAAACAAACCTCAAGCAAAGCTCTGTTTCTAGGGAAGAAAGCCATGAATAAAGCTATAAAAAACAGTGCTGGGAGGGCAGCCATGGCTCCTTGAAAAGGATCTGCATATTTCCCAAGGCCAGGTAAATCTGGCTTTCCACTGGCCCTGGACTGCCTGTGAGAAGGCAAAATGAAGAAGTGTTGTTCACAACCCCACCACCAACTTCTCACAATTGTAACCCAGGTGTCCAAGTTTAAAAAGTGCCTTCCAGAAGAAGCACAGACAGACCAAGACCCCTGTCTTTTTGCGATCACCACCTCCCTTCATTTCAGTTGCTGTTATTTTCTTCTGCTGTTTTTACGGCAAGAAGCTAAAGTGTTTTCTTGGCCCTACTGGATGAAGTCTCGTATCTCCCATCTGGGGTAAGACAGGACTGTAGCTCCTGTTGCACAGATATGTTGAGGACACTGATACACATACAGAAAAGTGTGTTTGCTCATACCTCCATATATGGTTGCAGAGAGTGACCTCTTTGGTCTGTACATGTCCCAAGCCATCTGGATGCAGAGTAGCTGTGGTTTGGAACATTTGCTGCTGAATTTTTATGACATCAAATCCAAACAACAAACCCTTGATCCCATTACACAATTTTTGACCTCTAGAACAGAACCAGCTCGGGTTTGACCAACCTAGAGCACAGGAGGGAGATGTAAATACCACCCATAGAGTAGCTGAGAAGAAGTTGGAGAGAGAAGGAATTCGGATAGCCCTGAGAAAGACAGAAAGCAAAATTGCCTCTTGTAGGAAACCAGAGTAATTGGAGAGCATACGGACCCTCGCATGTCATTGCAGTGCACACCCAGTTGCCGCAGGCACAGACGCAGCGGTTGCACTCCACCTGGGTCTCTGCTCCATCCTCATAGGTTTCATCTTCCAGGGCACACTCTAAGAGAGCAACAAAATAAGGACAGTGGTTGTGAGATAGTGAGCAGATGAAAGACAACATACTTTGGAGATGCCTTGAGAGAGGACAGGTACAAGGTCTTGGAGATGTTCATCATTCCCCTAACCACCAGAAGTTTCATAATGACTAAAACATTCAGGCTGGATTTGGTGCGTGAAATCAGCAAAAAAAAAAAGAATTTGGGAAAGTCAAAGACTTAAATTTGCTTCCTCAAAAGAATACATTTCAATTCCAAATGAAGCCTTGGTACTGGATTTGAATTTCCTAATTTGCTGTATGTAGGAGAGAACATCCAAAGTGAAAGTTTTGGTTATTCTGAAACAATTCCTGTTACAGGTGGGGAGTTGGACAAAGGATTTTTGTATTTGCTGTTGCCCTGAGAAAGAGAGGAAAGAACCAAAGGTTTCTTATTTCAGTTCACATTCCTTCTCACAGCTCTGTTATGTTATTTTAAGTCCAGGTCCTCAAACCCTGTATGGTGTTAAGTTAAAGTCAGCTGACCATGTCTTCTAGGGGAGGTGCAGCAGTCTCAGCTTCCCACTGAAGCAGGACACAGAGATTTCAACTTGATATTCCCTAAGCAGCATAGCCTCTGCCTGTTTCTCAGTGGGATGTAAATCTGGCACCTTTGGACTGGCACTCCCAAGGAGACAATTAGGTGAATGGCTAGGCATGCCAGGTCAGCAGAACACTAAGCCGCTTCCACATTAACTGTTGCACCGAATTTGGAAGGATAGTAAACTTTGAGATGTACATCAGGGATGCTCTCTGTGTGAAGCTTTGCTTGATCTGCTGTTCTCCAATAGAGAAGGGCTGGTGGGAGATGTTACTGTGGGAGGCTGTCTAGGGGGTAGTGACCATGAAATAGTGGAGTTTTCAATATGCAGGGAGATAGGGAGGAGCAAGAGCAGAACCCTCACCTTGGACTTCCGGAGGGCAAACTTCAACTGGTTCAAGAAACTTATTTGCAAAGTCCCCTGGGCAGCAGCCCTTAAGAACAAAGGGGTCCAGGACGGTTGGACCTACTTTAAATAGGAGCTCTTGAAGGCACAGGAACTGGCAGTTCCCATGTGCCGAAAGGGGAGCCGGCAGGGAAGGTGACCGGCCTGGATGAGCAAGCAGCTCCTGAAGGAATTAGGGGAAAAAAAGAGGGTCTATTGCCTTTGGAAGGAGGGGAAGGCTTCTCCTGACATGTTTAAGGATGTTGCTAGATTATGTAGGAGAAAAATGAGATGGGATCCATCCTAGGGTGCTGAGAGAGCTGGCAGATGAGCTGGCCAAGCCGCTCTCCATCATTTTCCACCAGTCCTGGCTCACTGGAGAGGT
>WBNM01041965.1:0-51355 GCA_013399055.1 Ramphastos sulfuratus
TGATATGTCAGAGGGACAGGATGGAAAAGGACTTAGGGGTACTAGTGGATAAATAGCTGGACATGAGCCAAAAATGTGCACTTGCAGCCCAGAAGGCAAATCACATCCTGGACTGCATCAAAAAGAAACAAGGCCACCAGATCAAGAACTCCTTAGCTGGAGTACTGAGGTCTCACCAGAGACTCTGAGGCCCTCAACACAAGAAGGACATGGGCCTGGTGGAGTAGGTCCAAAGCCACAAAAATGATCAGAGGGCTGGAGCACCTGTCCTGTGAAGAGAAGACTGAGGGAGCTGGGGTTGTTCAGCCTGGAGAAGGCTCTGAGGAGAACCTTTCAGGTCCTGAAAGAAGCCTACAGGAAAGCTGGGGAGCTACATATCCATTTTACAGAGGATACGTAGCACTAGGGCAAGGGGCAGTTGTTTTTGAACTAGAGAAGGATAGATTTATGTTGGACATGGTAGGAAGTTCTTTACTATGTGGGTGGTGGAACACTTAAACAGGTTGCTCAGGGAGGTGGTAGAGGCTCCTTCTCTGGCAGCATTCGAGGTAAGCCTTGATGGGGCTCTGAGCAACCTGATCTAGTTGAGGATGTACTTGCTGACTGCAGGGCCGTTGGACTAGATGACCTCTAGAGGTCTCTTTCAACCAGTGCATTCTAATAGCGCAGATAGGGACAGATTGGCACCACTTGCTATTGTAACATAGAAGGTGGGGAATTGAATGCTGCAAAACAAGCAAAACCACTTAGTCAGGTCAGGCAGAGGAATTATTATTTTCTAAGCAGGCCTCAAGGTGCAATAGCCACTTAACATACTGCCAGAGAGAAAGCAGAGATTTGAATTCAAGTTCCGTGCCCTACTGCTGGGGAAAGCTAAACAGGGCAAGGCTGTGGAGAAACTGGAAGGATTACAGCTCACTTTCACCTCCTGGAATAAGCTCTAATTAACACGAGGATCAGTGTGGACCATATTCAATGGAAACAGAAGACTTGCGAGGAACCAATTCTGTTACTTAAGCTAGAAGAAATGGTAGGAACTTAAACTAGGAAATTGATGTAGGTCTGATTATTTCAGATGAGGTACGCAGTGAATATTACTAGTTGTCTAAGAAACAAGGTGAGGAGCCTATCACATGGAAAAAACCTATTACTTCAGAGTTAAAAAATCTCAGGCCATTACATAGAGTTTTCCCGATACCATGTTCAGGACAAGATGAATGATATCTCACTCAGGTATCTCAAGCAGTGATGAATGACGGTCATCTGCATGTTCCTGAAAACCCATGTTGGGACCTTCAGACAGTGCAGGCAAATAACTTGCAGGGATGACAGAACTTATAATTTTCAGAAGAAAGCCATCCATAACTATAGAGAATTTCAGCTGAAAATATTGTATGAAAAGCATTTATTGCCAGAATTTTGTATCCTCCTGTCTTCAAGAGTCAAAGAATGTTGAATGCTGACGAGAACTCTGGTGACTTGAGGAATTATTTAAATAAAGTCCTTGTTTTCCACTGTAAAAGGTTCCCAAGAAGTGCCTTAAAACATAATTGTACTTGTAGGAACAATTACAGTTTTGTACTGCAAGGGGAGCTGTTGGCACATAATACTATGCTTGTGCATTAGATCATCCACTAGGTTCTGTAATACCCACTTGCAGCTATAAGGAGTCATGTTTCAACACCTCCGATTCCCTGATGCTGACAAGCTAAACAACTTGTTTTGTCTCTGGGAGCTCTTCTCTGGTGATTAACTGCTTATGGTGAATACTAATTATATGAAAGTACAGTACAGTAGAAACAGTGTCCTATTTCCTCTACCTGCAGCATCTCCATCCTCTTCTGAAGAGACACCGCACTATTAATTCAGGTAAAACCAAAAAGATGACATTTTTCAGGACCACAAAGAGGTTAATCTGTCTCTCGCAGCAAAACTTTCTTATCTTCCTGTCTGCACAATAAGTTTAAAGGCAGAACATTGCACATTTGTAAATGCCTATAATAATTCTAGAAATAAATTTGCAGCAGGATGTGTGCAAATGAGTTCTGTTGGTTGTAAAGGCTGAGCAATGTCCCCAATTCCCCATGTCCCAGTTTGAAAATTTACCCCAAATTATCCATTCCTGAAACTGCACCTCAGACTAAGATCTTTCCACAGGGGAGACTATGAGAATTTGTTCTTCAATTTTAAATCTAAAGTGCCTTTTAAAACGCTAACACTGCAAAATTAGAAACCATTAAACAATATAAGGCAGAGAGTGATTAAATCTACCAAACACATTCAAAGCATCTTAAGCTATTTTTTAATTAAAGAGGAAAAGATATCACTAGCAACATTCAAACATCTTTATCTAGATAAAGTTTAGAGATCATTCAAAACACAAAAGATGATGATGTTGCCATGCAAGGAACTGAATGAAATGACTTAAAGATTTCAATCCCTCCACCCTGGATACAGAGTCTCTGGTCAGAGAGGAACACAGCACTGCCAGTGCTGCAGTGTGATCACTCTATGGTTGCTGATTAAATAAGTGACACTAACAGCAGCCTTGGAAGGAGGCTGTGTGTTCCTCCTTCCTTCCTGACAGGATGGTGAGTAAAATCACAGTGGCTACAGCAACTCAATAATGGGTACCGAGACATACATATCAGGGAGGAAAGAAGATCTGTTAATGTTTCAAGAGAGAATTCTAACACACAGAAAATGGCGATACCTTAATCATATCTTTTATTTTATATTAACCAGAAAATTTAAATAGAAAATAGTATATGCTTTTAAAGGTGTATTAGGACTCCAGCCTTGTGGTTCAAATTCAGGTTACAAAGAAACAGGCGCAGTTCTGCTGAAGCACTGTAACTGTGTCCACTTATTATCTAGTCAAATTCAAACCTGCAGCTTTAAGTTTTTGTGTTTCTTTTAAAGAAAAGAAGAAAAATGACCAGCAGCTTTAGTCAACCACAGGCAAGATGCCAGGAGCCAAAGATCAGCTTCCTTCAGGCTGAGATGATATCATATACTCCAAGGCCCTGAAATTCTGCATTGGGAACGTTACAAAATTTACTAGTGAACAGCCTCATTTCTTACCTTCTTATTACACAAGAACACTACTCTGTCCTCAATTATATACCAAAGTTGTGTTTTCAACACCCGTTCCATCCAACACATTTTAATTCTTCCCTTTAACAGAAGATCAGTCTTACCTAAGCAGCATGCCCTAAAATAAAGCACAGGTACTTGGTAGCTGCTGGAGTACAGAACATGATACTCATAGCGAATCACTTCTTCTGTTGCACAGACTCCAGCTACTTGAGAAACTTCCAAAGACTCCTAAAACAACAAACACGAACACAGTAACACCTCAACTTCTGTATCTGAACCAAAGGAAAAGTAATTACTACTTGTTGTAATAAAGGCCACAAACATACAGAACAGAAATAATGACAATTACTCTTTTCATAGCATTACTCATTGAAATTTCCAAAGGAATTTTTCAGTACTAGCAAGAAAAATCACAGAAGTCCAAAACCTACAAAGTCATTTTACAGACTTATTTCCACTAACTGTGAACCATGTATAACCATTTGCAGAATTGAGGTTTTTCTCAGCGCAGGCTGCTTTTGTAAGCAAAAGACAAAAGCTCTCTAAAATCTTTATGGCACAATAACTACTACAATAAGGTGACTATGGCTGCATCTCTCATTACCTTTAGTATAGATAATTTTTAAAGTGTATCCTTAAATAATCTAGTTTTGCTTGCCAAAAGACAATTGAAATGTATCCACCAAACATACTCTGTTCTATTCTACTTTGTTTAAAGGCTTTTTGCCAGAAGTTGTTTTTGCTAATAATATTTTTTAAGCTGAGACAATTTTTTTTCCTGCTAATGTTTTCAGGCATAAAGTATGCAAAGTTTATTGTAGATTTGAAATAAATCAGAAGAGATGAAACTTATTGCATTGACATATATCCCAGTTGCAGCATAAATCTCCTAACATTTCAAATTATTATTCAAACAGTGCTAAGCACCCAGTTGTTCTGACTTTTCCAAACATTGTCAATACACAACATCTCTGAAACTGGAGCCCTTTCAAATAATAATACTGGTAAGATTAAATGGTTGAACAATCTTTCCAAGAAGATACTATGGGTGTGGACTTGTTCAGTTTTCAAACCCTCAAATTTATATGCATGAACTAAGCAACCATAATGCCCCACAGGTTGGGTGTGCATTTCACAACTTGACTATTGTCAAGCAACTGAGAATACTAGCTTACTGTTTCTGTCCTAGCAAAATATAAAGACAACTGAGCAGAGAAGAATCAGCAGCATCCTTTGAACACTATATGCTGGTTTAATACCCACAAAATTTAAAACTATTTGGCATTATTATCCCACATATTATGATCCCACATCCTTAACTGAGTGACAAATTATGTATGAAGAGATATAAGAACTGATAAACGGTAATAGTAATGACACACAAAATGCTTCCAATTTCCTTTTTTTTTTTTTTTTTTTTTTGACAGCTCACATAAAAATTCCTTTCCCCAAATTCAGTGTACTGGACAATCAGATGTTGCTCAGATGCATGAAGAGAAGATCATAAATGGAAAACCCAGACTTTCTGAAGCTACAGACCACATTACTGTAAAAACATTTTAAGACATTAAATTGCAAAATCATAGATCCTCACAGAACAGAAGATTTCTGGGCAGCTGCAGGAATTGCTGATTTTAGCTTATCAGGCACCAGATACCTAAAGCGCTGAAAGGAAATGTTAAAGAAAAGGCTTTCTCTGGTAACCTAGTAAAAACTGCATGTGAAGGGATACTTAAGAGAAAAAGCCAGAAGGGACACTGATGATTTCTGTATCTGACTTCACAAGCCAGGTAAAGCTAAAGTTAGGTATGCTATGCCTAGTTCCCATGTAAATGTGTAACAGAATAAGAAAGCAAGGTTCTTTGCCTCCTCACACATCATATGGTGTCATCACACACCAAACACAAACTAAAAAATATCTCTCAAGAAAAAAGAAAATGTCTTTTCTATAGTAAACAACATTCTTTAAAGTGGATCCTTATACAAATGTCTCAGTGAAAACAGTGTAAGAAATAACAGCAGCAGCCTGTGGGAAAAAAAAAACCCAAAACCATGTACAGACTGGCTTTCATGTTTGTACGCGTGAGAAAGTGTCCCTACTTAAAACTGAACCTACAAAAACCTTTTGTATCAACCTCCTGGAATTAAAAATCATACTGCTTGACAGACATTGTAATGTTTCATCAGATGTTAGCTTACCTGGCATTAGAAAAAATTCTAGAGATAGCAAAACTTCCTGTTTATGGCAAGACTACCTGTTCATGTATTGAATGCTACCATTTCAGAAAAAAGCTCTGTGTATATACATACTTATCTCTCCTGTTTTCTGTGCATAAGGCTAAAATGACTGCATACTCTCATACAGATACTGATACTTATTTGTGAATATTTTAGACTGAATGGTAAAGAAGCCATATTCCTTACTACTTCTAAATATTGAGGAAAAGAAGTTAATACTCACTCAAAAATGATACCTTTAGGGGAAAAAGCGCTTTATAAAAAGTTTACAAAGTCATAAATTAAGCTAGAAACAATTTCTTAAGAATTCAACTTACTGAGCACAGATTTCAGCTGCTAAGCAATTTCTACCTTCATCTGTTGGATTAGGGAAAGGAAAGCAAATGAATGATCTTCTAATTCCACTCTTCCTTGAGAAGACCACTGAGTAATCTTCAGAATTCCTGCCATTACTAGATGTACACTAGATGGCCAAATATTGTCCAAAAAAATCCCTTTACTTCCAGAGGAAGGCTATTTTATCCAGAAGTGCCCTTCCCAGAACTCCTACATAGTTTAATGGCAGAAGAGGCAGCAGAGAGGAAGAAAGCGATACTGTTTTATTCTTTTGGAGAGTAGAATATGTTTGAACATGTTTATTTTGCATTATCCTGGATTTTTTTTGACTGATAGTTTGGGCAGCTTCTGAAATCAAGCATTCAGTAGAATGAAAAGCTTCTGCTCTGTAACAAGTTGGATTTCAGGCTGCTACAAAGTTTCTACACTTATTCTAAGTAGCTTTCTGATATTCAGATCTTTCTCAGCTATTTCTAGTGACAAGTGGGCATACTGTATTTGTGATGTGCATACAAAGACAAATAGCTGAATCCTTCTTAGGGCTACCTCTAATCACCTTTCTTTCCAGTAAACAAAAGTTTTGAGGTTTCTTACATAAAAAGACATACTACTGATGTGTAATCCTGTACTTTACAATCTCTGCAAGTACAGTATTTATTCAGGGAAAGTATATTTTGGAGACTGAAATTTTTGATGGTATCTCCCTGGCTGATGAGATGAATAAAATGAGTACAGTCATTATAGGTGATCTTCAGAACATCAAAAAAAAAATCTATGCATGGCTGAATAAAGCCATGAAGCCTCAGCAAGTTTTACATCAGCCCAAAAGAAAAGGTTTAGTTTTCACTCTTTAACCAACTACTGATAAAGCCATAAATATAAAACAAAAAGGTGAAACAAAAGGCCCACAGAAATTTATTTTTATGTATGTCATATGATATACCCTAATTATTTTTTTTTTCTCAAGTAACTGTTTCCTTTTTTATATACAATATCATTTTCTTTTTGAGCTAATGATGAATTTTAGTCAAGGTAATAGGCAATACTGTAATCAATTTTAACCAGATTTTTCTTAACTGCTGCAAAATTCATAGATGTACACACATCACAAAACGGTTTCCTAATTTTTCTTAGATCTTGTAAAGACAACACAAACATATCCATGTAAACATCAACAAAACAAAAAAAATTGAAACATTAACAAAATTGTGTTCCTTAACAATGCTATGGAGTAATTTGATTTCTCAATTTTTGTTTCTGCTTTGCAAATTTGCTTGCATGCTTGCCATGCTTGAAGTTAAAACTGTGAATCCAGGACTCGCTGTTTCCTAAACAAATTGGGAAGTTGTCATCAGGAAGCATCTGCTCCTCTATTGCTCTCACGTAAAATTATTCTCGTGCTATCAGAATGGACTATTGAGCAGATGTTTAAAAGCAATGTATGTATTAGAAAAAAGATAAGCAGCAACTACCTAATTAATTATATTAGTTCCATCATAAATGAATTATCACTAATTTTAATTGACATAAAATTGTTCTCAGCCTTTAAGTATCCTCTAAACAAATTAAGTCGGTTTGTTCCCTTTAAAAGGCTAAATTATTTAAATCAATAGATAAGAAATTATGCTGCATGTCAGTCTGAAGGCAAAATAATGTATTTGTACTATTTTTATTCTTTCTAATGAAGAAGGCAAGCTTAAAACCCTTGGCAACAAGTTAATTTGACAGCAGGAGAGAGTCAACAATGTGTTTTGATACTCTTTAGTAGAAACTGTGCTCCGCAAACTGCAGAGCAGCAGGAAGGTATGGGTTAAGGCAGGTCACCTTTGGAGGGAGGGCTCCAAAGGAAAGGGAAGGGCCAGGAAAGTGACATATAGGGTAAAGTGGGAAGGTGACAGATCTAACAAACAAACAAACAAAGATTTTTGTCTGCTGACATCAAACATATCCCCCTCCCCATCTTACTCACAGAGGCTGACAAAGCCAGCCTTCCTTGCTCAGCCCAATTTTGCTTTGAAATGCAGAAGCAAGCCCTAATGCCCTTTTTTGGGGGGAAGCAAAGAGAAATATTTTAAAGAACAGCAGGCACATTTCTCCTGGATCTCAGTGCTGCCTTTCTCCCAATTCCCATGTTCCTCATCTCTTTTCTTGCTGTCTTGACCTCTATTTCCTCCTGCTACAGGCCAGCCTCCTGGGAAATTCTCATGCAGGAGCATGGCAGGATTGGGCTGTAGGCAGGAAAGGGAGGAAGAGGTGACGCAGACACAGTTACTGGTACTGCTAGTTTCATTGTGAGGGGAGAAAAGGAGGAGATGCAATTCAGATGAGTAAGCAAATCTGATTTCATTGCTTGTAATACATTTACACTTAACTTTATTTCAGCCTCTGAAGTTGAAAACAAATGTATCACTGTTTCTCCAATTCAGTGTTTCTTTTTCTTCAGAGATGACTGTGAGCTACCGTTTGAAACACAAGAACTCTCAGGGAGCAGCTCCCCTCCCTGTTCAACACTTTCCCTTTGGCAAATCGTGAGATCTGAACACAAAAACTGAATGGTAGGACAGTGTTCATCAGACAGAACTAAACCAGAGCTTAATGTGAAGGGTGTGGCAGCACGGTGAGATTGTATCTGCACTCTTTATTCTTCCTCCTGGGTGTTCTCCACATTTATTTGGACTGTGTCTCACTTTTTTGCCTCCAGCCCCCATGGGTCTAGTCTCTGCAGGTCATTTTGCTGCCGGTTTTTGTTCCTCTGTGCAGAGTCTCCAATCATTCCCCACCCTTACACAGACCTTGAATCTCCGGATCTGATCCTCCCTTTCCCTTCCACGCTGAAAATGCAGTATGGAATAGCAGTGGTCAGCAAGGTAACCCTGGCTGCAGAGGAACAGTGTTGGACCACTGGGCAGCAGCCCACCTCTCACTCTCACAAACTCAGATTGTCCCTGCAAGCTGGATTATGGCAGGAGACGGAAGCTTCACTGACTGAGGCTGAAGTGCTGGCACACCCAGTGCCTGAATTCAAGTTTCAAAATGAAATATTGCTTGAAAATTGCAAGGATGCCTAGAAAATGGGGAAAAAAAACACGAACAACAAAAAAAAACCTCCTTTCAAAACTAAACATGCTGAGCAACAAAAAAGCAACAAACCAAGGTTTGCAAGAACCTCAAAACCACCCCAACACATGGGGGTGTTTTTATTTTAATATTGTAGGAGAATTTCAGTTTGCATTAAGTGATTGTCAGTATTTTCTGTTCACTATTAAATATTCATACTATGCTAAAATTTATAGGCTCTAATCAAACTTACCACACTGTATCACAGCCTGTAAAAATGCAAAAAATTGTGGACATCTTCCTGAATAATTTAAGTGTAAGATGAACGGTGCATAAATATCTTTGCCACCAATTACAGTACTTTTATACACAATAATAAAATCCTCTTTTATGTGAAGTATATATGGGGAAACAACAATCTCCATGTGTTTTCCGGTCCTGTCATCACTCATGAGAGATGAGCCAATATGAGGGTAACAAAAGAGCTCTGAGGAAGTTACCTTACAGATTTATTTTCTGTATGGAGCTACAAAATCCTCCATACTATCTTCAATTTCTTTAAATCGAGTTATCCACATGAAGAACCTGGTTAAATACGGCCCCTCCACAACGCAGAAAGAAAGTGGCCTTCCAATTATTCAGTGAAGTTGCTAAATGCTGTTTCTAAAGAGTCATCTTCTGGAAGACACAGCTACCTTGAAAAGCCACCAAGCCTTCAATGGAAGAAATCACAGGCAAGTTAATGTAAACAGGCAATGGAATCCTTTGGGCACACAGATTCCTGAAATACTTCATTTCCCAATGGAAAGTCAGTGTCCTGACTTATTACACTGTCAAAGAATCCAGTCATTATTAGAATTATTATTTTCTCCCAAAAAACATAGATTACTAACAAAAATACCCCAAACAAACAAGCAAAAACCCCAAAAACTGAAGAAACAAAAACCAGATGCACACTCTTTTGTCATTCGAGGCATTCCAGAAGACCAAAAACGAGATTTCCATCCCACAAAAAATGCAGGACATAAAACTGCTGTAGTCCTTCATGTATTAACTATCACTTCTAATGGCTGGAAATTAGATTTATCTTTTCATTGCTTTAAAATTGCTATCAGAAATGAAAGCAAAATTTGTTCAAGCAAAAGAAGAAATGGACCATGAAACCAGAACAATTGTGACTCTTTTCTTCATATAAAGGTGGGAAATTCCCTCAAAATCCTTCTTCACTATTCCTGACTTGTCACATATCAGATACAGAATTTAGTGTTTTTTTCTGCTCCTCCAGGAATAAAAAACAAGCACATTTTCTCCTTGCTATGTTTGGAGTACAAGACTTCATGCTTAAAAGAAGGGTGCATACAAAACACATGCCTTCCATGTGTAAGCTGTAGGGATGCATTTACTTCCATGGTCTCCGATTAATATTCTTTGTCAATGTTATTTCCAGGAATTACAAGTTTACAGCAGTCTTATTTCTAAGTATGGCAAGATGAGAAGCAATTAGAGATGGTGGTACCTGTACCTCCTGATTTTTGCTTCTAGCCTTTCTGTAAGTCACATAGGACAGATAGGGTATGGAGACCACTTTACAAGGACAGAAAGTCCAGACACCTCTTCTGAGTACTGTAAACATAAGCCCAAAATCCTTTCCTCTGTTTCATCCAATGTATATTCAGTTCCATATTAAAAAGAACGGCTTCCACAGTAATGCAACATCCAGCTTCCAGCCCCTCTGCTAAAGGAAAGAACTGAAATCAAGAGTGCCTGCAACTTTCCTCACACTACTTGCTAATATAGAACAACCAGCATCACAGAATCACAGAATATATCTGGATGGAAGAGACCTTGAAGACCATCCAGTTCAACCCTCTACCCAGCACTGAAGCATCAACACTAAGCCATGTCCCTAAGTGCCAAGTCCACAGGCTGCTTAAACAACTCCAGGGATGGTGACTCCACCCCTGCCTTAGACAGACTATTCTAATGCCTGACAACCCTCTCTGTGAAGAAGTATTTCCTAGTATTCAGCCTGAACCTCCCCTGGCACAGCTTATAACCATTTTTCTAGCTGGGTCACTTGCTACCAAGGAGAAGAGGCTGACCCTCTCTTCACTCCAATGTCCCTTCAGGTAGCTGTAGAGAATGATGAGCTCTCCCCTTCAGCCTCATCTTCTTCAGACTGAACAACCCCAGCTTCCTCAGACACTCCTCATAGGCCACGTGCTCCAGGCCCTTCTCCACCCTTGATGTCCATCTCTGGACACGCTCCAGCATCTCAATGTCCTTCCTCTAGTGAGAGGCCCAGAACTGAACACAATGCTTGAGATGTGGCCTCACCAATGCTGAAGACAGGGGAATGATCACCTCCCCGTTCCTGCTGGCCGCTGTGTTTCTAATACAAGCCAGAATACCATTAGCCTTCTTGGCCACCTAAGCACACTGCTGACTCATGTTCAGTCAACTATCAACCGATACCCTCACGTCCCTCTCCAAGTTGCAGCTTTCCAACCACACATCCCCAGGTCTGTAGTNCTTTCCAACCACACATGCCCAGGTCGGTAGTTTACCATGGGGTTGTTGTTACCCAGGTACAGGACCTGGCACTTGGCCTTTTTGAGCTTCATAAAATTAGCCTTGGCCAATGGGTCTAACCTGTCCCAATCCTGTTGTAAATCTTCCCTATCGTCTAGCAGATCCAAACAGCCACCTAGCTTGGTGTCATCTGCAAACTCACTCAGGGTGCACTCAATCTCCTTATACAGATCACTGATGAAGATATTGAAGAAGGCAGGCCCCAGTACTGAGCCCCAGGGAACACCACCAGTGACTCAGAGCCAGTCAGATTTAACTCCATTCACCATGTCCTCTGGCCAGCTTTTTCAGGGCACATTTTGGCCCTTCCTAGGTCCAGTCCTGAGATGGGCCATGGAAATTCCTAGCATGACCAACCTGGTGTTGACTATGGCTGGCAAAGGGGTAAGTGAGAAAGATTTCTTTTGGACCAAATTTTGGCTGGTGCTGACAAGTGCATCCTTGTCCTTTAGTGGGTACAGCCTCAAGTGACATAAATGTGAATTTTCCTACTCTAGGATTAGAGAAGAAAAACTTGGAATTTCGTTCACAAGCCATCATAAGAAATAACTGCAAAACAAACCAGCCCTCAACAGTACTACCGCATGAAAATTAGCCAAAGGTACATGCAGAGGTGCAGTTTTCAAGGCTCATAATAAGTAGATCAAGTATGTATAAACTCACACTGCTGCAGTCAGTTTGCTGTAACTATTAGGTAAAAAAATACAAAATTCACACAGAAATAACATTTTATATCATTAAAAATTTCAACCAGACACACAAAATCCAAACAGCAGTGTTCTTCCCATTATTTTTGTCATTACCTTGCATTTGTACAAATTGGGAAAGGTTGCTTCTTCAAAGTTAAATATTATTTCACAAGATTATTACTTTTTGTAACTCAAGTGCTTCCAGGATGGGGCTCTATGTTTCATAATAACATGTCATAATAGGCAAAAAGAAAAAAAAAAAAAACTGCTACACATGAAGACAAAGGCAGCAGTTCAGCTGTATTTTAGGTCAGTTTTATTTTTTTAGAACAAGGATTATTATTTCTGCTTTGAGAATCTCAGCAGCAACCCAGTTTTGGCCACACTTAATTCAATGGGGAGACTGACAGCAAATGCCTACCTTTCCTTTAGAGAAGACGAACGCAAATCCTCATTAATTTCTCAGATGGGAAACTGTATGAAAATGGTGCCAAGACTGACAGACAGTGTTTAGCAGTAATTCAAGTGAAAAAGTTACAGACAGAAACACTCAAATTGCCACAAAATCTGGCATTGTAAAGCCAAGAAATGGGAAGTTAAAGGTTACAATTAAAAGCAGATGAATGGGAAGTGTGGATGGCGCAGTTCTGGAGCGGTCTGCTGTGCTTAAAGGTACGTCCTGTCCCCACGGTGGGGCTGGGTAAATTCTTCAGGGAGTCTGGTCTGCATTGATGTTCACCCAGAACGCTGTCAGAGAATGGTAGTCTCACTGGGGCAGTGACTGACTGTCCTAAGTGTAATAGTTGCATGTTGCCTAATTAAAAAACAAAATAGTATCTGATTAATACCTGTCAAAACAATATAACTTAAAAGTTACCTGAGATGCTAATCTAAGCTTGGCCATAGCCTATATTATATGAGCACAAGAATTAGAAACAATAATCATAAATCATGTAGCTTAATTACATCTAGTTTATTTGAATATGAAAGATCCAATTAAACTAACTATACTTTAAGGCTAGAGCCTATCTATTATTCTCTCATTAACAAAACATTTCAAATTTAAAATAACCTTAATTCAAAAAAACTACCACTTAAAATAGTTATGAATATCCTTGTCAATTCTAATAAATAAATAAATCTGTATTTGTTGCTACATTTTTGTAACAGTAGTAGCACATTATGACCTAGTAGTGTTTTCTTTTTGGAGGCATATAGAGGTAATGAATCAATTTTTTATGGAACAGGACCAGATCAAACCAAACCAAGTAACTTCAGCTTTCACTTGCTCTGAAAGAGGGTTAATTTTATGAACATGTGATGTGACACAGATGTACTTATTTTCTCATCTCTAATCACTATTATATAGGAAATGCAAAGGTCTGAATTCAGATTTGGGCAGGTCAAAAGCTCTTCAGTTCATTTGCAAACAATATTCTGTAAGAACATTCTAAGTATTAATAAATACAGTGTTATCAAATGTCATTGATCACAACCAGCCCAAATGTATATTGAAGACATTCACAGCAGTTAGATAGAAAGTACTGAATAACTTCTTTTATTAATGTGATTTCAAATGAAAACTGCCATGCTGTATTACATGATACTATTAATTTCCAGGAATGCAGCACATAATAGATTTCAATGCAAATTTATCTGCTAGCAAGCTTTACGAAGAAGTAATTGTGGTTTGACAAAATGCAGCTAAAATTGACAAAATTCAGATGAGAAGACACAATGCAATATATATTCTTGCAATTAAAAATCGTCTGTTAGGGCACTATCTAACAATAAAGATAGCTATAGTACACTCTTATGGCTCAGTAACACAATTCAGAGACTGCTATGGAAACACAAAGGAAACACAGCAATGGAAAAGAATCTCAGCTAAAGTAACAGACTACCAAGAGCTTTATACAACTCAATACAACTGCACCTGGAAGCCAGCTATGCTTCAAAACTAAGAATTTGGAGATTGCTTTACAATTCTTTCAAGCCAAACAGAAAATCTGTATGAATAATTCACAATGTTTCTGTCTGGACTGCATCTTCTAACAGCCTCCATCTTCATGCAAACTGTCTCTATACAACAAGAATTTCCAGAATTAGGAATACTCAAATATTTCCACTGCAGTATGGGGTAAAAACCCCTCTAATTGTCAACACCACCACGTAAATACCAGTGACCAGAAACATCACTGTTAGCAGAAGGTTCACAACGATCAGAAAATGATACATGCAGTACATAGCTATACTTTGCCAAACTCATGTATAGTGTTCCTACAGAACTTTTACACTCATGCAAATGCCACATAATGTTAATTCATTTATCTCATTTTAGGGATTCCTCTTGTAGTTGAATTGCTCAGCACTAGGTGGAGGGACATGAAGAGACTGTTCTGTATACAAGTGTTCAACAAGTAATCCAAATTTTACTTCATAATTTTTATAAATAAGCTATGTAAAATACTTCAAGCAATTAGCAAATTGTTCCAAACAAACGTTCTTTTTTTTTTTCCTTCTGTGGGAGCAGCTGAAACTGGAGAAGGAAAAGTAGAGCTGGTATGTTTGCCTCCTCCATCTCAATGCTGCATTCGCTTGTGTTGCAAAGTTCCTCATTCTGTGTGGGGAAACTCAAAGGCACATTTCTCTTTCCTCAGAAGAGCACTTCAGACATCAAGTCTGAAGGCAACGCCTCTCCTGTTTCACTCAGTATGAGTCACTCACTGCTTGGTGGAGCAGGGAACAGTGCCCAGGTGAATGACATCATGTTACAGTAGTTTCCACAGGTGATTTTTGCACTCAGAGAGCACAGTTCCTGAGAGGGTCCACAGCCCAAACTTCCTTGACCTATCAGAAAGGGATTCATTCAGCATCATACAGGATACAAGAAGTAAGGGAAGGACTAGTAATTGCATACATGTGCAAGAGAAAGAGCCAGAACATCTCTTTGACTGTTGATAAATCTTATCTGCCCTCTATGGCTACTGGAGTTAATTTATCCCTTCAATTTAATTAAGGTGTCTCAGGGACTATTTCATGTATTCATCTCGATTTACAACTAACTGAAATCATAGCTGAGACAATGAAGTATTTAATTGGTTAAATTGCTCTTTCTTTTCAAAACTGAGATATTCCAAGTGTCCCGAAGGCATTTAATTCTAAAACAGGAAGCCAAAGAGGAGAGTGCTCAGTAACTCTAATTGTGTGCAGATCTCTTGAAAGTATTTTCCTAAACATTTGCTAAAAGAACCTTTTATTGTACTGCATGCTGCTGCATGTACCCCAAATAGGATCCTAGAGATATGGCAAGATATTTACTACTTGAATTACTCCTGGTTATGCAAAGGAATCAATCTAGAATCAACTATGAGTACTTTCCTAAATATTAAGCTTCCATCATGTGCAAAAGAAAAGAAATAGGGAATGCAAAAGTAATTAAAAATACATTAAACATATTTTTTAATTCGTATAGGAAAACTTAATTGATAAAGCAGAGGCTGTGAATGGCACTGCTGCACCAAAAACCAAAGACATCATTTAGTTCTTTTCTTTCTTAACTTCTATTTACAGGTTTCTGCAACTCAACTGCAATTCCTGGAGGAATAATTGTAGAAGAAAAGCCTGATGTCTATACGATATTTCAAACATTACTGATGAGGTCCCCATACTGTATTGTTTCAGGTAAAAGACAACTTCCGCATTTTTTACTTAATGCTGAGTTTGGAAGTTAATAGGGGTGCTAATCAAGAATTTATGGCTGTAGGAATCAGTTTCCAAGCACCAGGATCTTTAATATGTCATATTCTACAAGACTGTATGCAGTTTATAGAAAAAAGGCAAACATTGTTTTTTTATCAGTTAATATGTTCTCACAAACATTTGAATACCTATGCATGGCATAAGTGTAGATATGCGAAATTTAATTTATAGCAGATGGTAATTCTTTCCCCAAAGGACTCCTCACCTCATTCAGCACACAGAACAGACAGAGAGCAGCAGTACCATACTTTTTACTCTTCACTCAACATGTGACTTCCAAGACCTGGATGAAGCAAAAGTGTTAAGAAATTCCAGTGCCTGTCCCTCATACTCTTGAGAAATACTACATCCACGTTTCTCCAGGAATGACAAGCAGAACTATAGCGGGTAGAGGAAAATGTTCAAAGAAATGAACTTTCAGCGTGTATTTGGTGATTCTTTGGGGTTTGCCTTCTCAAGAGAAGAAAGGTAGAGTTATAACATCATAGCATTGACCAGCAGACAACTTACTAAATAGCTTTGGAACATTTAGAGATGTTGCATTGTCGGTGGGCATTCACAAAACTGACAAAACTCTCAACAAAAGGGCATCATTTAAACATAGGTTACCCATGTCTACAGTTACAAACAGTATAGTCATTAAGTGTTCTAAAAACAGGAAATTGGGAGGGAGGAGTTGTGAAAGATTTGTTTGTGATCAAAAAAGAGAATAAAAGTGTGAAGAAATAGTAAAATGTAAGTATTTATTTCCTTCTAAAAAAAAAGAGAAAAAGTGCTAGAAGCATTGCTAGGAAAGAGCAAGTATGAACTAGTGTTCACAATTAGTGAAAAGGCTGGTTTTGAGCGGGACATGGAGACAGGGAAAGGTCAAAGGGAAGCACTCACAGTGTCAGCACACTGATTTAAGAACTCTGACAACACTTCTGGTGGACAGCTGCTGCAAGACTTGGAAGAAGATATCACAGTACACTCTCCCTTCAAGAAAAAAACACTTTCAGTGACTATATTCCAAGCAATGCAGATGAAGATAACCTTGGGTCAAAAATCACCTAGAGGAAGAATTACAAAAATAGGGTCCACAAAAGTCCAAATAGGACCAACAGAATTTTACTTGGATAGAAATCTCTCAAGTACTGTAGAGAGATTAGGAACTCCAGGAACTGCTGAAGACAATGCTTCTCATATTGGCAAAACTCACTTTGTCTTTGATGTCACATTTCTTCACCCAAGTGTCACTAAATTAACAAAAAAACCCCAAAACCAAAACCACCACCACAACTTTTATGTGGATTAATAAAGTTTCAAGATGATTATGGGGTAGGTGCTTACGTAAAATAAACCTGGCTCAAAGATTTCAATTACATTTTAACTACAAACACACACCCATTATATTAGGCTCAAAATCTCAAAAACAACCAACTGCAAGACTGCAAATTAGGTGGGAATCTCTTCACTGTCAGACTGGCAGAGATTACTGAAATTTTAATGCCTTGGACAGAAGATCAGAGTGTGCTCTGCTTCCTAGGATCAGGTAGGAATTTTACAAATTAAAGGAATGGCTGTTGGTATTTTACAAGAGATTTTCACTTTCTATGATGAACTGAGAAACATGTTTTGGCCTGCAAAATGCAGATGATCACACAATAGGTATTTTCTGGACCCTCCTGTACCAAGCATCCGTTTGAGAGAAACTATCCATGATGAGCCTTTCTAAACCTCCATTAAGATTTTTAAAAACATTTATAAAATTAAGCAAGATAATGAGTTAAAGCAGCCAAAATCAAAATGTGAAGGACTGGAATTTGGAAAAGGCTTAGAATTAAATAAATCAGAGATATAAAAGCTACCCAAAATTTACACCCTGAACTACTAGGAAGAAAACTCACTGTAGGATCAAGCTGCAGACTTAACTGAGTGAATAATCACCTCAGAGAGAATATCAAGAGTGCGCAAAAAAGTTCTACAGAGAATACAAAAGAGGAATGGCAAGAAAAACAACCTACATATTGAAGACTAAGGCTCACCAGACATGAGTAGAAGAAAAACAAGGGGAAAAGTGGTGCAAAATATGCAGCAACAGTGAGGCTGAAATTAAAAATAACAAAGGCACAGCCTCAAACCTAATTTCAGGTTTTGTTTCAGTGCCCAGTATGCAGATTCAGAGCACTATGGCAGAAGACGGGGGCACAATTTGATAGTTACTGTGGATGAGGGGGATATTCACCCCACAGTAGATGACCATGGCATATCTTGGTCACTGGTAGATGAGCCAAAAAGGGATACAGGAAGAAGTTCCAGTCTAAAAGCCTTGAAGGACAGACTTATGAAGGTACAGATCCAGCAGTAAGGATTGGGGGTTTTTGTAACTGGATGATACCCAAACAACAGCAACAACAGAAGTATCTACATTTAAGAAAGGGGTGGGGGAAGGAGAAAGCTACTTCAGTAATTGTGTCTGACTTCAGTGTATACAGGGGCCAGGGCTATTTTTGAAGGAAATAATTAGACATACAGAGCTATATAGAAAAAGAGATAAAATGCAACACTGGTTTACCAAAGAAAGAGCATGCCAAACTAACTTGATCTCTTCCTCTGATAAGACAACTAAATTAATGGACAAGGAAATGCAGGAGATTCAATCTGTCTGGATTCAGTAAAACATCTGATACTGTGCCAAATGGGAAATTATTATTTAAACTAGAGAAGAAGGGGACAATGTTAAAAATGTAGTACATAAGTAACTGGAAAAGGGGAAACAGTAATGCGATATGCTAGAAAGGAGAAGTATTGACCAGGAGACAGCTGACTGACTAAGCATCTCTACAACAGGTCTGTAAGTAACATTAGTTAAAATACTCTTTGATAATCTGAGCACAAAAGCAGAAACTGTAGACAAATTTTGCTGATGATACAAAGCTGGGAAGCACAGTCAATACAGCGGGAGATAGAAACTGTTACAGGAAACAGACTTTATAACATAAGTATTGCCATACCAAGATTACCCACAAGCTGATCTCAGCTCTATTCTACCTCTTTGTCACAGAAGTATTGACACAAATCAAAAGATGAATGTCCCTCATTCTCCTATGCAGCTAGGAATTCCCCACACACTTCAAAGATCTCATTTGCTCAACTATGTTTTACACAAAGAAAAGAACTCCAGATGCTCTGATCTGACAAAATACTGGAATTTCTGTACCATGAGAAACTGCAGTTTGGCAACATTAGTATTTTTCTCTAATAACATAAAAGTTAAATATAAACATTTTTTACACAGCAAAAAGCTTTCTGGTTTGAGATGGATAATATTTTAAAAGTCAGTTCTGCCAAATTAAAGTGTGCCATATAAATCTGCTGAACCAATTCAAGTGAATCAGCTGGACGCTCTGTCTGATGATTCCAGTACTGTGCATAACCTGATGCTCATCTAAATCTCACCCATAAAACCAGGTTTCTAGCCAGCTTATCTCTACCTTGAGACACTGAAAGACACTTAACTACTCTAATGGACATACAGTCAAAGGAAATACTACACTATTAGAAGTATAATGTCATCTTCTCCAACAGATCATTGGTGGGGAAATATTTAAAAAACCCAGTTCTGCTGGGTGATGCAGCATACTGTTGAGCCACAGCTAAAAAAACTTTCAGAAAGGGTTAATACATTGTCACACTTTCGCTAGGATTAAACTGATCCTAGATAAACTACTTCATTTCCATTTCTCTAATTAGAAAAATAAATTCCCAAAGAAAATATGAGTTTGTAAAAAATTCATTTTCCATTTATATCATCTTCACCTCTGCCACAGTGTTCATATAGCACTATGCAAAACAGAACTGCATTTTTATAAACCTGACTGTAATTACATATCACTAGTCAGAAAAAATCCATTTATTTCATATTGATCCCAGGGACATTTCAGATCCTCTTACAAGGTTTTTACTACACAAACATACTGAGCATACTGAAAAAGCACTTCACGAGTCAAAACATGCATTTACATGACAGAATGTTAAACCAAAACAAATGCATTGTAGCTCACAATGTAGAAGGCTACAGTTACATCAGTTTTGTTCTTTGCCTCTGAAAACAACTGATAATACATAAATCTGAATTAAAATAAAATCAAAGGTCTAGCTTCAAAACAGCCCAGTCCCCAAGGTCTAGAGTTTAAGCATCTACCATCTCTACGTCTCTGTCTCATACATCACCTAAACCATCTAAACTGTTCAATAATGTGAAGAATTGAGATAGCAGCAACCTCAAATGTATGGTGCAGGAGGTACAGTTATTTGGTGCCAAGGATGGGTTTAGCTACTGCTGCAGTAGGAATCACTCATTGTGGCTCTTGACCCACACCTACACCTGCAGCACACTGCTGGTATAGCCTGCTGGTAAAGCACACTTAGTGCAGACTTGCCATATTACTGAGACACTTCTAAATAGTTTCTTATATTTTGCTAAACTCGGTTTACAGAATTTCTGTATTTCATTGGGATTAGAAACAATATTCCCAATTTTCCCTCAAGTACAAACGTTTACAAGAATCTGCTGCACTTTTCCATCACTTCCAACACATTCAGTAAGAAACAAGTGACATTTTCCTCCCACTCTCATTAGAAACATACTTCCAACAGGAAGCTGTATTTCAAACTAAATTTGAGGGTAGAGAGGGTTAAGCTAGCCCTCTAGTCTTCCTCTAATATCACTTCTTTTTCTTCGTCTTGAATTGTCCTCCAATTGCTCAGAGATATGGGTCACTGGAGAAATGCATAACTGCTTACAATACAGTGTGTTAGTACTCAAACAGAAAACGTGGTTGCCACTCAAGCTGAACAAACAATCTGCAGCAGGGGAATCCATAGTGATAAACATGCTCTCATCACTACAGAACACGCAGGAGGAATTCCTCACATCATAGACTGTGCTCCATTTGGGCAGTGTAATGTTTCCCCCCACTCCTCCGCTCAGGGAAAAGTGTAAATTGGATGACAATGAAAACAGGAAGAATGGGGCTGCTTTTGCCCTTGGCTTAGTTCTCCATGTTTTAATGTGTCACATGGAAGAAGAATGTAGAACACTGCACTAACATGAGTTATACATAGGCCTATTGTGAAACACAGTTTGAAGAATAGGTGGATCATCTGTAACATAAATAACCAACAGCTTAATCCTGATATTTGCATCCTCACAATCTTAAGTCTTTTTTTTTTTTACATTGCACCATGTTCGCTTATTCTGCTGCTCCAGCTTTTAAAAAATAACAAAACAAAACAAAAAACCCCACAACATTAGAAAGAATTTCCAGTAATAAGCCCAGAAGGATCAAGACACACCAGCGAAAAGCAAGATCCTAAATATATCTATTCCACATTTAAGAAAGGAATACTTGAAAAGAAACATTACAATGCAATGATAGATTAATTCTGGTAAGGTTCTTGTCTTAGTAGTCTGAATATTGTAAGGAGGTTTTTTAACAGAAAGTGGCATTACAACATTCACTGTGTAACCCATATCAACCTTACTCTTCTACAAAATTATTCTGATTTGTTAACTTCTACCTCCTACAAACACAAGTCACTCTGTGAAAACTGAGACAGAAACGTGAAGTGCTTTGATCAAACTTACATGGTAAATTCACAACAGAACTGAGAGCATAATTTAATTATTCCTATTCCTAGTGCCAAAATGCTGTGTATTTCCAAACACTCAAAATGATAATTAGTTACCTTACAAGTCTCCATTTTAGCAAAATAACTTCATACCCAGTTCTGAAGGTCCAGTAGGCAAATTGTTCATGAACATTAGCACCCTCTAAAACAAGGGATGGCAGTGAAATACACAAAACATATTCCAAAATGAAGGTCAAATACTATAAAGCTGTGATCACTCAGCAGTAAAATATCAACATGTCTAGAAAGTTCTTTTCACAATTGTTTAATTTTAAAATTAAAATCAGTACAAACCATGATGAATGGNGCTCGAGGCCTCTCACCAGCCTCGTTGCCCTTCTCTGGACACGCTCAAGCACCTCAATGTCCCTCTTAAATTGAGGGGCCCAGAAAAGAACAGTAACTCTCCATACTAAAAACCTAAATTACAAAAATACTGCTGAATTGTTCTGTGAACTATTGGAAAACGTGATTCTGAAAGCTGGATGGATGCCCCTATGCCAGAAAAAATAAAACAACACTTCAGCTAAAGAAACTTGAAGAACAAAATACAGTAATACTTGAACCTGGTAACACCAAGATTTGTGAATTTCTTCAGCTAGCGCAAGATTATTACCAGGTATAACCAAGGAAAATCAATGACTGTGCCTGTAAAACTATCAAACTAGTGATCNCTTTTAAAAAATAACAAAACAAAACAAAAAACCCCACAACATTAGAAAGAATTTCCAGTAATAAGCCCAGAAGGATCAAGACACACCAGCGAAAAGCAAGATCCTAAATATATCTATTCCACATTTAAGAAAGGAATACTTGAAAAGAAACATTACAATGCAATGATAGATTAATTCTGGTAAGGTTCTTGTCTTAGTAGTCTGAATATTGTAAGGAGGTTTTTTAACAGAAAGTGGCATTACAACATTCACTGTGTAACCCATATCAACCTTACTCTTCTACAAAATTATTCTGATTTGTTAACTTCTACCTCCTACAAACACAAGTCACTCTGTGAAAACTGAGACAGAAACGTGAAGTGCTTTGATCAAACTTACATGGTAAATTCACAACAGAACTGAGAGCATAATTTAATTATTCCTATTCCTAGTGCCAAAATGCTGTGTATTTCCAAACACTCAAAATGATAATTAGTTACCTTACAAGTCTCCATTTTAGCAAAATAACTTCATACCCAGTTCTGAAGGTCCAGTAGGCAAATTGTTCATGAACATTAGCACCCTCTAAAACAAGGGATGGCAGTGAAATACACAAAACATATTCCAAAATGAAGGTCAAATACTATAAAGCTGTGATCACTCAGCAGTAAAATATCAACATGTCTAGAAAGTTCTTTTCACAATTGTTTAATTTTAAAATTAAAATCAGTACAAACCATGATGAATGGTTTACCAATGGTCAATGTCACCTAATCACAGGACAATATTAGCATAATTATGTCTCAGAGGATCCTTTACTACATCCTGGGACTCAAACAGCTTTAGCCACTGTCAAAATCTGATTTGAAACTATCTTAAAAAATCACAGTATCACAGTATAGCAAGGTTGGAAGAGACCTCAAAGATCATCAAGTCCAACCCATTACCACAGACCTCAAGACTAGACCATGGCACCAAGTGCCACGTCCAAACCTGCCTTGAACACCTCCAGGGACGGTGACTCCACCACCTCCCTGGGCAGCCCATTCCAGTGGGGAATGACTCTCTCANTACTTGAACCTGGTAACACCAAGATTTGTGAATTTCTTCAGCTAGCGCAAGATTATTACCAGGTATAACCAAGGAAAATCAATGACTGTGCCTGTAAAACTATCAAACTAGTGATCTTCAGTGTAAACCCAGGCACAGAACTTGATCAGAGAACCAGCAGTAGATGGTAGATGTGTATCTTTAACTTAGAAGTATAATTTAAACTCTGAGACAGTTAGCCCTCTCACAAATTTGCCTTCTATTCAAATAAGGATTAATCAGAGAAGTAGGTGCTGAAAGCATACTTAAAACACAGTTTAAAATATTCTGATTAAAAATTCTCTTCCCACGTTTCCTCTGTTAGCATTCCTGTTAGCTCTTCAATTATACAATTTTTCCTCATGGTATAGAATATTTTTTTTACAGAAAGCAGCAGCAGAAAATCTGAATTCTTAACATATTTTTTACAAGAAAGATGAAAACGGGGGGGAAATGAAATTAAAAAAAACACACGTGAGTTTTATAAACATACAGTATTTTATCCCTAAAAGAATGGTTGATATGTGTGTTAAATAGGGCTTGGTATCAGCTTTCCAAAATAGACTGCCAGTTATCATTTATTTATTTAATTTTGCTGTGGTTCATGGTAGCTGAACATCAGCAACCTTCTTGATACATGACACTCTTTTACACAATTCAATTTAATTTGGAATAAAAAGGAAAAAAACCATACAAATAAATGCAAAATATTTCAATCATGTTAGTCTGGCAGATCGCATGCCAGGCTTTAATGAGATCACATTTTTCCAAAATGTATAAATGTTAGATAAAACTCCTGCCCACACAGTAACTGAAACACCTGGAATGTGAATTAGATGATCATGAACAAGAAACAGGACATAGCATTAAGCCTAGTACCAGTCTTGCACAGCAACAGTACACCACAGATTCTCTCAGACATGATTGCTCCATCTTGAAACCGGTAAGCCTACTTGTCCTGCGCATTCTCAGACTGTCTTGAAATTTCACAGTGAGAAACAATCTAACTTTAAAAGGATTTCAGTAGTTTCCATCCTTTTGCCATCAGGTGCTTTTAAAATAACCAGCTTTTTCTGGCTTATCCCTTAATCACATGGGATATTGAAGGAACTGTTGATATTGCAGATATTAAGCAATGTACATTAACTGAGCCAAAACATACCTACCATTTGTGAAGCACAAAAAAACAAACCAAACCAATAACAAACAAACACATGGATGCTGGATTGAAATACACAACTTTTCTAACTAAAACTAGAGAAAAAATTGTGGTGTTTAACTTGTTGTTACAGAGAGGACTCAAGGAAACAGGAGAAAACATATGCCATGTTGCAAAGTTGAAAAAGTTAAGAGATTTTATTTTGGTTTTAAAACTTAGGGTTAGACACTGTTGAGAAATAGCAGTTATGTATGTCCTATTACTTGCATAAACTCTAAAATCCCTGTTTCTCTCCTAAAAGACCACATATGTACATACCAATGTTGTTCTCCTTTCATGTTAACCACTTTGAGAGGGCATGTAGAAGCTCCACACTTTTTCAAATTTCTAAGGGGTATTTATAAAATACCTGCCATTAGCTACCCCGCAAATGTTTAGCCTGACTTTTTAGATGGTCTTTTTGTCTTATATTTACACTTCCCTACTCTCACACAGGCCTTTGTCTCTGGTACTTTACACACCAATTTCTTCAGCCCCCATGAACTCATTCTTTAGCAAAAACCAGAGCAATCATGTGTCTATGATATAGAAAAGCAAACAATTACACTGTCTACTCTGAGGCTTGTCATTTTGATGAAGAAACATGACTTAGTGTTCATATTATTGCTATTGATCGCCAATCACAGTTGGGAATTGTCTGAATCACTTAAAATTAACCTAAGAAGAGCACATTAATATTAGATATCTCACATAAAACTGCAATTCTACAATCAAGGTCAGCAGGGTTGGTTTGGGGTTTTTTTTTGCAATAAGACATCGACTATACAGGTGGTCTATCCTCTTCCTCACTTACAAATGCATGGACATGCTTCAGCAAGCACATCTGACCAAAGGATAGGCTTCCATAAACCTTTATGGAACACAAACTTTGTATGTGCAACAACTTACTCTCCTGGAGAACATCTTGAGGTTTCAAGGTGCATTATGGGGAGAACACTAATGTGGGCCAAGAAATCAGTGCCCACACAAATCCAGAACTAGTGGCATTTAACTCAAAATGCAGATGAATGCTTCTGACCAGTTGGGTATAAAAAGATGAAATGGAAGCAAAGATAATATTTTGGGGGGAGGGGGAAGTAGAGTGGTCTTCTGGCTTAGGAAAATGGAGTAAGACTCAGAGTGTTTGTAGATGACTTCTAAACATTCTTCATTTTACCACCATCAAAAAAGGTATTTACCTCCAACTCTTTACTATGTACTGCCTCATTGTTCTAACATTAAAGTAACATAACAAGCTTGAATCAAGTTCCTGAAGATATGTGGGGTTGAGAACAAGGACAAGGGAGGTTAAGAACAATGTTAATATTCAAAACTCATCTATTTCACTACGCCAAGCTTTCACCACAGACATGTAAATGGCACTTTCAAAAACATTTGTTCCTTTTCCAAATGACTGCACTTTCGGCCACTAGAAGGTTAATATGGACTATTTAATAGCACATATGCTTCAACTCATAGCATGGGTCCTCAATACCAGTCATTCACAAAGATTGGGTAAAAAGTGCTTTTTTGAAGCTGAAAGTGTGCAGAAGCATGTAACAATGTGGAAGATTTCCCGGGGCTCTGCACCTGTACCTTGCCTGCCAAGATGTTTTCTTACAAGCCAGCAGCTGATAACAGGTGCATATGGACCCCTCCAGTTGGCAGGACTCATGCACAACTCCAGAAAAATCCCAATCTACCCTCAGGTTGGAGATGCATACTGCTTTATATGCTCCTTTCCTAAGACATACTTCATCTCTAGAGAAGCCTGTCCTGTCCATTCCGTTGATTTATAACACTAGATGAGTTACAAACAAAAACAAATTTCCAAAAGTTTATGTTCTTGATAACAAAGCTGGAAACAAGATTACCAAGAAAAAGCTGAAGTCTAAAGCTATGGATTATCTAAAATTGTGTATTTTAATTAAAAATTATTTAAAAGTAAATTTAAAATACTAATTTTTAACTAGCATAGCATTTCTCTGCTTCAAGGTAAAGCTCAGCTAGAAAGGTAAAACAACCTTGCAGCATTCTCCCTGTCTAATCCATCAGAACTCAGCTCTAAAGCTACGTTGCAAGAGCAGGGACCAAATTTTCATCTTCTGAGGATGCTCAGAGCACATGATCTCTCTGCTCTCTTGCCCTGCTTTATGTTCAGGATAGGACCTCTCATCCTCAATAATGACCTCCTGGTTCTTCTATTGCATTAGAATGTAGTTTTCAGATTGATATTCTATAAATTACTATGATTTAATCACAATTCCTAAATGTCTAATGTTCATTATAATGTGGACACAAGCTACCTGAAGCCCATGGGCCTTGCTTACCATTACAAGCAACAATACTTCCGTGTTGCAGTATCAGGTCTGAAAGACAGAAGCACAAAAGTTCTCCATTCAGCCTCTCTGGGGGGGGAAAAAAAAAAATGTGTACCATCATTAAGCGACTTTTAGCAGGGAACAATCTTAGTTCATACCAATAACTGTCTGCTTATCCCAGACTTTCTCTATATGTTCCTCTTCACAGTCTAGTCATAGCAGGTACACTTGCCCTCACACATATAAAGGGTTGATCACTCATGAACTCTCACTCAGAAATTCTCAGCTCACTTTCTCTAACTAAACCAGTTTATTTCCTCACTTTCTTTTGAAAGCTTATCCTGAGACGGGCATTCCCAATGGTATGCTGGAGTCTCAAAACTTAAGCAGGACCCCAAACAATAAGGAGAAAATGTGAGCTGTTAGTCTAATTCTTGGTAAGCTTCCTGTATTTTCTTCCATCTGTTTTCTCCACTTTGAAGGTAAAGTATGTCTCAAATTTGTTTTGTGAAGGACATAAAAGAAGCAGGATTTCCTATCTAAACTTTACATTAAAAGAGAACTTATTTTTAAATAATAAAATCTGGGTGATTTTGAGAATTGCATTTTCTCAAAATCAGATCCCAGGCTTTTAGTACTTTCTCATCTAGGGCAAGAGAGAAAATTTCTGTCACATAGAAAATGTAAAGATTAGGCTTCTGTTTTACAACATACATTGTTGTGCAACCTCTGGTCTGATTTCCTGACCTTCCAAAGCAGCCTTGCAAAAGCTGATACATATATACCCATACATATGTATATGTATTTTGACAAAGGCATTGACTTTAAATACTGTTTTTCACTACTGTCATGGATAACACAAAAGGCACAATAATGATGTAAGAAACAGGAGTGCAAAGGGATTTTCTGGGTCAATAAGTTCAGTATCTCATTATCACAGGTATCAAATATCATATAATGCCTTTTACTAAACTGATACAGTTTTATCTGAAAAGTTACTGTCTGCAGACTATTCTCTTGTAAAGCCATTTAAGCATCTCACCTCTTCTCTCCTTCTAGTGCAAGTTTATCCAAGTTCGGTTTACAACTTTTAATTCTAGTGCCAACATTTTAGTTTATTTTAAATAGCTTTTTCATTCCCTAGTATTTCAAACCTTTCTTCCCCAATATATCAACAGAAAAAAATCTGTATTTCATTTCAGGCTTTGTTTTTTTCCTATGCTAAATAAGATGAATTCTTCTAGTCTTCTCTCATAAGAGAAGCTCTTCCCAATCTGATATTCCAAATCACCATAACAATTCTACTATTTAATTCCCTTTTTTTGTTTGAGTGGGAGTAACTGAAATTAAACATTCCACACAACAGATGAGTTCTCAACATCCTTGTTGTATGATACCAATTTCAGATGAGAGCAACAACTGCACAGAACCTAAAACTATCTTTATTTCATTCGCGCCCATTAGCAGTTCACAGTAATCCTACAATCAACTAAACCACCCATTTATTTCTCCTCCTCAGTCATTTCCAACTAATGAGCCACAAGCTTCTGAAACAGAATTACCTTATCCTTACTCCCCAATTACATGACCTTATATTTTGCACCACTGGATTTCATCCTGTTTCTATTATGCCAGTGCTCAAGGTTCTCTGGTTCTCTCCACAGGAATTTCTTATCTTCTGCTGCATTGACAATGCCTCCAGATATTTTGCCACTAGCAAATTTAATTAACCCTCTCCTACTTCCTGTACAATTAGTAGTTAAAATGTAATATTTGTCCAAAGGCAAATTTTTGCGGTATTATCATTCAGTTTTTTATTTTTGTCTTTTTAAAAAATTAATATAAGCAGTTTAACTAAACTCTAAATTGATTAGAGACACTCAATTTTCTTTCTCCATTTTTTTTTTGCCATATACATGTAATGGATTAACACGCCCACTATTTTCCATAACCCCATCTTGCATTCCACCTTATTTATATTTTCAACCTTTACTTAGTTTTTTCTTCAAGAACTTATTCACATTCCTAGAGGGTTTTTTTTCTTTTTAAAAATAAACAGTGTTCTTTTCTTTTTTTCATTCCAAAACTGTCATCCACAAGACAGGTAAATTACAGGAATTCTAGGGTAGAATTTTTCTCTTACCTTCTACTTCACAATTTCCTCTCTAATTTTGCTTCCCCCTTGAACAAAGTAATTTTTGTCTACATACATGCCATTCTCATTAGCCATCTCTGAAACTGTCTTTACTGAAAATGGGAATTTATTTCCATTTACCTGGTGGAGAAAGTAAAATATCATCTTGCCTACAATCTTTTCCCTGGGCTTGCTGCTTTTCTTTTATTCTTTCTATATGCAGGGTTAAAGAATCTCTTGACATTTGTCCTAGCATCTTTTCAGACCTATTTTAAAGATATAATGCAGGTTCTCTTTTTGGAAATTCTTATTTTATATCTAAAACATCTAAGCTATACCTTTGCTCCATTCCTTAAGGCTGCTTTATTTTCCTAATGATCTTGCTACAATAGTGAGGTTTCAGCCTATTCTGCACTTTTGGTTAAAAAGGGAGTTAAGGCATGCTTCAGCCTAATTCATCAAATGTCTTTAAGAAATAAAAATTTGTCCTTTCATAATTAAAAAAAAAAAATGCTCGTTATCCATCTATTTATTTTAAACAGTATCAATTCATGATACATGCATTCAAGCTTTTTTTTTTTTTTTTTTTAGGCCAGAATTACAGAATAAAACCAAATCTGAAGGAGTTTCAGGTTTTGCACATGAAGAAACCCAACTGCTGAAAAAAAAAATTCCCCCAGCTATTACATACAGAAGACTCTTACCATTTTTAGAAATAATTCCAGAATAATAATTGCATTTAATAATGTCATAGCTACCAACAAACCACTTGCAGTATAGCAGTGGGGAAAACAATTCAGAAAGTAGTGTGCTCTCAACAGCTATTATTATGGTAAAAAAACTTATCTTGTTTCAACTCTTCTTTTAATCTAAAAGTTTAGAAATCCTCCAGTTCCACAATTATTTTTCCTAATCTTTTTTTTGAGAGAAAGGTATGTTGAAGAAGCTTTCTCTATTCTTCCAAATACTACAGATATGATAGCTATTTATCTACCATTACTAAAAATTTTCAAGAAGAACATTGTAAAGTGCAGCAAAAGGAGAAATGGCAAACAAGGACAGAGAAAAGATTACATATATTCCTGTTTATTTTATTTCACAGGGAGTAACAGATTCTATTCTGGGAATAACGCACTATTGAACAAAAAAGCACTGGAGCACCTC
Source organism: Ramphastos sulfuratus (assembly GCA_013399055.1). Classification (NCBI taxonomy): domain Eukaryota; kingdom Metazoa; phylum Chordata; class Aves; order Piciformes; family Ramphastidae; genus Ramphastos; species Ramphastos sulfuratus. The sequence goes on from WBNM01041965.1 coordinate 30,006, forward strand.
TCCTATGGAGACAAACTGAGAGAGTTGGGGTTCTTCAGTCTGGAGAAGAGAAGGCTCAGAGGAGACCTTACTGTGGTCTTCTAGTATCTGAAGATACTAGAATAAAGCTGGTGAGGAACTTTTTAGAAGGTCAGGTAGTGATAGGACTAGGAGGAATGGAGCAAAACTAGAAGTGGGTAGATTCAGATTGGATGTTAGGAAAAAGTTCTTCACCGTGAGGGTGGTGAGACATTGGACCAGGGAGCCCAGGGAGGTGGTGGAAGTGACATCCCTGGAAGCTTTTGAGGCCAGGTTGGATGGGGCTCTGAGCAACCTGATCCAGTGTGAGGTGTCCCTGCTCATGGCAGGGGGGATGGAACTGGATGATCTTTGAGGTGCCTTCCAACCCTGACATTTCTGTGATTCTACAAAATATGGAAGGTATGGGGATGGAAGGCATGGGGATGGAAACTACTCAGTACATGGAGTCTTTTCGTTACATTGTTCGGTTTCCTGACATTTTTAGAATGAATGTTTCAGCAACAGTATGTTCACAACTTCTAAAGAGATGGCTCAAGTACCACAAAGAATATAGCCATATTAGTATGGTATTTTGCTCGGGTTAACATAATATCCTATTTCTCTGTAAGGATAATCATGCCTAACAAAGCAATGATGAATAACAGCTACTCTGCCTCCAGAATAAGCATTTAACAACTCCTCAAAAAAGAGAATAAATTTGAGGTCCCTGAAAAACAGCTTACAACCTAAGTTTTAAATATCTGAAAAATGTATTTTTTTGTGTCTTGTTACTTGCAACATACAATAGATAACTATGAGCTGGGTGAGCGTAGTGGGAGAATCCATTTGCAAGGACTCTCCCAACTCTAAGCAGCATTCTCTATTGGATTACTCAGTACCTTTCATAGAACTTTGCAAAATGCTAGAAATTCAAAACATTGTTGAGAACAAACATTCTATTTCAGAACCAGTGAATACAATTGTACCTACTCTACAGTTAGAGACATTGTTTAGTATCTGTTTTTTTGACGCTGGTAGGGGAAAATTTAAGAGAGATCAATACCGTAGGAAAACCCTACAATCCTGATACTGAAAATGAAACTATTTTTAATCTGTCTTCTGACATTCTGGAAGTGCCTTAAAAGTAGTTTCCAGGCGACTAGAATTGGCTCACCCTCTTCCCTACCAAAGCATTTTATCAGCTCACTACCCTGACCCTTTTTACACCTGTTAGTAACACTTGCCATCCATACACTCTTTGTATGTCTTCGTAGTATCAGTAACTTCAGTTCCAAGTGTTTCCTGTTCAGTTACTAATAATTATTTTTTTTTTAAATTGAGGCACTTGATTTTTATTTGATTTGCTGAAGCATTTTGTTGAATTACTCATGTATGATTATTAAATGTCCTTCAATCACTAAAGAAAATTGATTATGCTTTTTAATTACGTATCATTCACATCTTTGAAGAGTGCTGTACTTTATGAAGGATTTCACACTTCCAAAGGAGAAACTCATGGTAGTAGTAGACCTGAGTGAAGAAAAAGATATTTATTCATTTGAACACCTTCAATATAACCAGTTTTCAGTACAGTAGACTCGTAACACTGGTGTTTTCACATCTCTAGGAGATCAAAAATAAAGAGCTGCCTTTGAAAAACAATGGGTAGAAGAGAATACACAGATATAGTTTAAAATACTAATGGACAAAATCTGAAAGTAGCAGCTAAATAAAATACTCTCCAGACACCTTCCAGAAAAATTAAGTGTATCAGATTACAACAGGAATTTCAGTTGAAGATAATGAAGTACTTTAACCAAAAGACATCAGTAAGAACCCCACTCACATTATTTTCCTGTTTCTTTCTTTTTACTAATATTTCTGTCACAGCGTTATCTGGGTAGTTTTCAGAAAGAAGACTTAAAAAAAAAAGATCTTAATGTCTAGCTATTTTAAAAGGTATTTCAAACGATAGATGTGAAATAAAATTCTGTAATGAGACTCTACTGTGACAGCAGAACACTCTGTGCAAAAAGAAAGCAATGTTAGTAGAAAAGGTGAAAAGTCTGGAGAACTACACAGAGCAGTAAATAAAGTCTTTAACAAGAAATCTGATTAGCAGTGCTAAAAAATAGCTTCTCTAGATTACTGATGGCCAGATTATTCTGGGTGCCCAAGAAGTTCAGACTAGCTCCAATGTTTGAAAACATGGTTTAGAAATACCATTACTTCATCAATAAGTATGATTCCCTTTGATTAAAAAAATCTAGATGTTAAAGAGTTTTTCATGTCTGGCTACTAAGACTGCTACCCGTAAAGCAGAATCAGATAAAGTTCACAATACAGTGAGTCCTTAAATTAACTTCTGAAAAGCTGGATAAAATTTTATTATCTTCTTGCTGTGAGATCTGCTACAGTAAGCAACGCCCATGAATAAATACCACAGTTAGAAAACTATGAAACTAACCAGGAAAAAAAAAAATCTTCAAAATCACAAAACAATGGGGAAAGTATTTCTCATACTGAATTTAAAGCTTTCCCACTATACCTTGCATTCAAAGATGGTCTGATGGCTACTGTAAAAATGTGAAAGATGCCTAGCACTATATAGTGTCTGCAGGGTAGGTCCAACATTTTCCACAAGTGTTAGGAATTTTCACATATATAAAGAACTGGGTAATAATGTTTGAAGTAGTCAATAGGCTTGCTGTATAGATTATGGATTTACTTTAGTACCACACACACACAGAGCAGTTTTGGATAGGACTGTGTATTCAAGGGAGGTAAGGGATAATGGGCCACGAGATAAGGAGGCTGCGATGGCCACTGACAAGCTAGGACTCATGTTAGTGCCTGGGAGCAATCAAGCAGAGAGCAGATCCTTATGCCACAAAAAGGCACCCCAGCTGAAGTGTATCTATGCCAATGCACAGAACACGGGGAATAAGCAAGAAGAGCTGGAAGCTATAATGCAGCAGGAAAGCTATGATATTATTGCCCTATCACTCTGACAAGCAAGGTAGGATGAATCCCATAGCTGGAGTGCTGTGATGGATGGCTATAGACTCTGGGCTATAGGCCCAGAAGGAGAGGTGGTGGGGTGGCCTTGTGTGTCAGGGAGGGCCTTAACTGTCTTGTGCATGACAATCACAGNGCAGCTCAGGCTGCATATTAGGAAATACTCCTTCACAAAGAGTGTTATCAAACATTAGAGTGGTCTGCCCAGGGCAGTGGTGGAGTCGTCGCTCCTGGAGGAGCATGTGGACTTGGCGTGGGACAGGGTTTAGCGTTGACACTTCAGTGCTGGGTGGAAGGATGGACTGAATGATCTTTGAGGTTTCTTCTACTTATCAAGTCCTGAATATCTGTATCATGTATGATTACGCAACCAGAAGGGTTCAGCACAATTTTACTATTTACAGACATTCAAATCTTCCATTCATGGGGATAGACATTATGTCATCTAAATGCACGCTGAGCTTCACCGGAGAATGCAATGTTTTAATACCCAGTATATTCTGACAGGGCTACAAGGCTGCCCATCAGGACACTTTATTCAGTCAGTCAAATGTACTTCATGTCTTCCCAAAAGCATGGGTACTTGAGGAAAGAAGGGGGAAAATTCAATAGGGGGAAAAACACCAACCTTTTATTTATGTAAGTGCAGCTCTTTAATCAGTTCAGGTTTGTTTTTTTTTCATATCACATCAGATCCACATGACGAAAGGTTTTGAAGTCGATCATTAAGCTGTGTGTTAAATACTGTACACTCACAAATACCTTGAATTATTTTAAAATATTTTGTCTGACTGAATTTTCTTTCCTTCAGATTTGCATCTTGTGGTCGACTAAATTTTAGGTTCACGGAAGGACAAGGTTTTTCCTTCAGCTGGAACATCCATAAAGCTTTCCTCATGTGGATCTCCGGAATACAGTAAGTTATCAGCACATGCTGCAAGTTTTCCCTCAGGCAAAGAACTTTTATGATCTCTGTCCTCCACTTAGCCATTTAATTCCAGAAAACTTATAGGAGGTTAAGTTTCTTTAAAAACCTCTACCTTGCTCAAATGTGGTTTGTACTATTCCACTGATGGAAGAATTTCTGAGTAGATGCAAGGACAGAGAAACACAGATCACAGAAAATCAGATCAAACTAGCTTTTCTAATGCAATCCAAAGTATTACACCATGCTAACTCTTGGAATAGCAGACCTTTTGCAGTCCCATCTTTCCAATGTCTAACAATTCAATTTTGTACAGTTAGAGCTAACACAAAAACTCTATCTTTGTAGTTAAAGCAATACTGCTGCCTGAAGTCAAGCAAAGAAGCTATTCAAAACATACTGCACTCCACCAATTACACAGGGACACAGGCTGCTATTTTAGGAGGACTACTTTACTAGGCACAAGTGCTGGTATTCTAAGATACTTAGAGTTTCACCTCCTAGCATACCAAGCTACCTAGTAGCAAGTAACACTGCACTACAGGAATAGGTCAAGGGCACCAATGGTGCAGAGACCCTAAAACTCACAATGTATTCAGCTCCAAGATAATACTGCACACTGGGCCTAGACTGATTCTTTAACTGGAAGACCAACTACATGCAGTTTAAGGCTCTACATAAAAGTTGGTCATTGGTTTGCACCTTTATGCCTCCATCACAAGTTCACATGCACCAAATCTACCAACTCAGAGTAAACAGGGGCAGTTGGGGACTTCACTCCAAAACTACAAAATTGCTCTGAACCACAGTACTAATGTAGACACAGGCTAAATAAACATCAGGATCTCACTACGGCTTCTATCTCTCCCTCCCCTCTTCTTTATCCCTGGTGGAAATCAGTTATTTGAGTTATTACTTGTGCCTTTCTTCTCCATCTGACTACCACTGCAAAGCTTGTTAGGAACTTAGCATCTTCAGAGTATGAATAACCTCTGCCAGATGCAACTGACCTTGGCAAACAACTTCAAAAGCAGATTGTGGTTGAGTGATGGACTGACTATATGACCTCTCCACATTACTTCCAAAGGCAATCAGTCAAAAATGCAGGCACTCAAAGACACTGGATTTCCCATATTGCTGCCTATAGGAGCTATGCTTTCATCCTAAATGTCCTTGATACTAAAACCCTTAAGAGAAGACCTCAGCATATACCACAGTTATACAAAGTTTCACCTTTGTTTTGAAATCTTGTAACACAGGAGCCCACTGTTTGAAACAGAAACCTGCATGTTACCACTTGATTGTAATAATAAATTGTAAAAACTGGGCAGGGTATGGACATTTAAAACTGTGTAGGAAAGAAACCTTTACGAGCACATTCACTTCACTGATTTCAGTGCTATACATCTGTAAATCATTTATACCTTCCCATTTTTTTTTCTGCTATACTGTCGCCAGTTACAGATTATGTCTTCAAACGTCTCTCATTAGCTCTAAGACCAAAAAGGTTTTGCTTAACTGAGACTTCTCCCTCCTGTGAAATAAGTTGTGGGTTTTTTTTCCTCCCACAAGTGCCATATCAATAAGCAGATGAAGATCAGTGATCTTCTAGTTGCTATAAACTGCTCCTTCTTCACATGGGTTCTACAGTCCAGTCACTGGCAGCATTTCAGTCACTGCATGTGTAGTATGTAGGCATTCCACACATAATGACAAATGCCATGAGAACCTATCATGGTTACATCAAAGTATATAACACCAAATCCTTCAGAAAAGAAAAAAGACTGTTACACAGTAAAGCATTTAGAGTTTCCACATGCCAAAATGAATGTTTCCAGTGTAGTCTTCCATTCACCCCTTGCTGCTCACACTTTCTTAAAGCAAGGCAAGATTTACATAAATATCATAATAGTAAGCATTTAACTAAAATGAGCAGAATACTAGGAATAGGAATTCCTATTACTTTTTCTGAAAGTATTTCAAGTTCATTTACATGCTCACTACTGCAGGACTGAAGATAGTAATTTTTATTCTAGGAGAACAGAAGATAGCTGATGGCTAACCCAGCAAGCCTTCCTCTGAACACGTTCTGAAAGACTTTTGCCATATGGACATATTTCAGAAGCTCAGGGTGGCCCAAGAGTTGGACATTTTTAATGGGTTTGTGCTCAGACATTATGTATCAGCTCCTTTATCTCATGGCCCAGCAAGAAGAAGTAAGTGTTCTGTCTGTCTTTACTGCTTTTCTCCTAGCAGAACTGTGAACCTCTTCCAATGAAAGCCATAAATACTAATCATGCCAGCAGGCTGAGGCCCAAGTTTCCTCCAAATAATCCTCTTGAGGACCTGCTATGATCCTTGTCTGCAGCAGAGTGATTAAACTGGACATCCCAATATTGTCCCAATTGGTAATCAATTTAAGAAGTGAAAAGGTACATTCCAAAATAAAGTTGTCTCATTTTTTTTTACTACTGGGATTGAAAAATGCTGGGTCCAGCTCTTCCCTATCCTTTTGTTCACAAAACTGCTCTTCTCTCTAGGAATGACACCTATCAGTCAGTAGCTATTTCACAGTCCTGAAAATTAACTAGTCCAGATGCAAGAAAGAAATTATCTACAGAGATTCTAAGAAAAAAAGGAAATTTAAGGCTGAGATGTTAGGTAACATAAGCCAGGAAATTTAAAACAGAAATTGAAATTTCAGTGAAGACAGACATTTTGGCACAGATACCGAATGATTTTCCTTTGAGTATTGTCAGTCAAGATCCTCACTCCTGGGACTACACCTTCACAGTACATTCCAAATACATATAACACGAGGAGATGCTTTGAAATTTGATGACATTTGCATTTGGACTGACATCTTCTTGTAATATGTTTGACATTGAGCACTTCTGTAACAAAGAACCGAGTTGATTTCAACCCAAGCCTTTTCTAAAGAATAACGGGCAGCTACACATGAATCAGTAAGTGAACAGTTTGCTACTGCAATGAATGTCTCTGAAAACAGCAAGTTTGCAAGCACCAGATGGAAGAAGAACATTATTGCAATTCCTGCATCCCATTGTGTAACAGCCAACAGAGCCATTAACACTTTCTGGTGATTTCTAAGCTTTTTAATGTGCTTTCCTTTGAAGGTGTTTTTTTGTGCCCTGTCAGCCTGCAAGTGAAGTTTGGCTTCTTGGGAAAGAAATTTTATTGGCAAGCTATCAAATAGGGAAAAATACAAAATACAGACAGAAATAAATACTAATCATTGCCTTACAAAAATCACTAGATGGACAGAAAGCTTGTGTTATGAAGTATGACCTGCAACACAAGTCTTTCACTCTTCATAAGCCAGAGCTCGCTCTCTTCTGTACTAGAGCCATCCGCTTTTCTGCATCTTAGTTTATCACTAATCTCACAGAAATTTCTATCTCATGAGCTCAAGGAGCTTTTACACTTTATTGTTTTCTTTTTCAGAAAGCAGACAAATCTTATTTAGCATACGACATTACATCTTCCTCCAGAATTTACAATAAAATGGCAAAAGACATTTGAGTCAATTCAAATTACTTATTTTCATTGCTACCACCACAGATCATCGTAAGAGAGCTGCCCACTCAGCAAAATACTCTCAGTTACAGACATCCATTTATGCTAAGCAGTGTATTTTCCTCTTTCCAAACATATATGAACATAAAAACACTGTTCCCTTTGCTTAGAATGTGCTTCCAGTATCTAGTATACAGCAGAAGGAAGTGTGTCTCATTTAAACTGTCAATAAGCATGTCTAAGCCATGCCTGAACTAGTTCCTGGCAAAGCAGGGCAGAAAGCTTACACAACATTAACAATCTGAATTCGAATTAAAAATACCTGCTATATATTAAAGACATGTTGTCCTGCTCATTCAGGAAGACACCTGTATCCATACAAGTTCAGAGAGCCAAATTAACTTCTGCTGCAACATAGAATAATTATTTTTAAATCAGAGCATTCATAATCACATTAGCACCAAATGTGAACACTCTGCTTTGGTAGTTATCATATTGAGTACCAGTCCTGCATGAAAAATGTCTCATTTTCATAGCTACATTTTTAAAGCATATATACTAAAGTCTTGACTCCTAAAAGGTAAGAAAGCACTGTCTCCTCACTGTGTGCCTGTATGACAACAACTTTTCATAACTCTAGAATCCATTTTCCTGCAGCAGAATTTCCCAAATCTCAATCAGCTTCAGTGCTCTTTAATTACGCCTAGGATAGATCAGACCTCCAAATCACACACTGATTACACAGCAGAACTCAATAATTTCCTCAAAGAACACTGCATCCTGACCTCAAGCAGCTAAATCACTACCTTTACAATATTAACAGAAAACCAGCAGTGGATGCTTTTTTTTAATTAGTATGGCTAACACATAAGATTTGCAGTATAGAAGGTCTAGCATGCAGAAAAAGAGTGAGACTGCATCTTTTTCCAGAGCAGGATATAATAACTGTTCTTTGCAACAAAGGAAAGAAAAGGATTGTTCCATGTACATTGAGAGTGAACCCTGTGAACAGTTCAGAGACTACGATGGTAAGATGGTCCTGGTGAGGAAACAAAACTCACATATAGACCTCACAGCTGAAAGGATAGTAACAATTTTCTACAAAGCAGCATCAAATTCAGCCATTTTGTCCATCTCTCAGGAAGCCACCACTCACTAAGGCCCTAAATCTGCAATATTCACTCCAAGTCAACGTGACCTGTGTGCTGCAGGCAAATAACCCAAATGTACTGAACGATGAACCTTTTAACACTGCCATATAATACAGGCACTCAGTCAAAATAAGATGAGCATTGTCCCTAGAAAATTAGAGCATAATACTGTATCAGGACAATTTAATTTAAAAGAAACAAAGGAAGGCATATATGCAATACTGGCAGCATGAATTATTTTGAGGTTCCCCATAAAAAGTAAAATACTAACAATTGGTGAGATTGTGATTTTGTTTCCTTTGTGGTAAAATAGCATTGACAAATACTATAGTGTCATGTTTCTTGTTTGTGAGCTAATGTCATAAACATTTGAAAAACACATTCTGGACAAAAAGACAATGCTCTGCCTGGAATCAGAGCAGCTCCATCACCAGACTGGCCCTGGAGCAGCCAAATGCTGAAATGACGATGAGGGTGTTGCAATCTCCCTCGGGACTCCCTTACCACTCTGAAAAAGCAAACTAATCTACACCTGGCACAGCATGTACCACCCTACCTGCTGATGCAGCAATGCCACCCAGAGTGCTGGGAGCAAGGGCTCATTCTTCTTCACTTCCTCCATTCCTGCCTGCCACCATCACTAACTTATATGTAGAGGCATAAAACAGAAGTACACTTTAAAACCCAAATGCTTCCAAAATGCTACTCATGATTTGGGTGGCTTTCTTACATCTCCATATCCTACACTGGCACCTTCCTTCTGTTGCATTTAATGTCACTGTTGGCTTCAACATGCATGCCTGGAGCACAGCTTTTTTGCATATCTCAGTGATTAATCAGTTCTGAACAACTAACAGCAAAATGTATCCCGTTTTCTACTGAATCCTGAAGTGTGCAGTCTCAGTATGAAAACACACAATTTAGAGATAAAGCAAACTGTCAGAATAAAATAAGGAGTAACACAGGAGGGGTTTGTATGCATTCTAGTAAGCTGTTAACCATTCACCTGTCCCCATTTACAAGTTGTACCTAGTAAAAACAATATATTGTACAGCCTCCTTCAACTGAACAATGTAGTTTTGGAGGTTTACATATGTAAGTGTTTTGTACCTACTTGCTCATATATAATGAAGAATCACTGTATCCTGCTGACACGCTCCCCACAAGCCCTTCATTCCTGGTATCCTTAAGTACAGTCCTGCTTAGGAAAGGCTGTGGTACAGTGGTACTATGTGACAATATGTACTAGTTTTAACATACTTAACAACACAATAGGATGCCAGGATATGGCCATATGTAACACCATAAGCACTGCTGATACACCTATCACTTCACTTCCACTCATGGCAGCTCTATCTGAACTCTGTTTGGATGGAGTAGAAAAAGAACAGGGAACAAGACATTGTAGCAAAAAACTACTGTATTGTGGAATTTTTTTGAAAAGAGTGATATGAAAAACAAGAAGTGTCTATTTTTATAACAATTTTTCTTACTAAGACTACAACAGTAATAGTTTAAAATTTAAAACAGAAACACAGATTTTCACTTCTCACAAGCCCTTCCACTGATAAAATTGCAGAAGCTGGAATCTCTGAAGGTCTTTCGCAGGTATCAAGGCATGTCAAGCACACAGCTATGAAAACATTTTATGCAGAAGTCACCAAGCTTTGCACAAAAAGACATTACCTTAGCAAAATCAGATGAGAAACACATAGCCCAGGTAGACAACTACCTGAACATGTGGCCTACATCTTTCTGGTACTTCCCTTCTATATGCAATTAGACACAGTTTTAACTTACCATGAAAATACAACTTCTGTTGAAGTCTACTCTGGCACCATTTTGAACTACTGTTTTTACAATCTAACAATAATTACTTGATTTATTAAAAAGGTACATACACACACACACAAAGATGACATTATGACAAATGACACTTAAATTCCTTAATTACATTTTAACTTGAAGACTAAAAAAAAGATTTAAGAGTTCAATCTGGATTTTTTTGTGTAGATGTGCTGAAATAATCTCTATGTTTTTCAAAACAGTTTTCTAGATTTATTAAAAAAATGCACTAACAGGAAAAAACAATACATTTTTAATACATGTAACAGAGGGTCACTGGGCCAAATAAAGGAGCTTATAAATAATTTTGTCAGTGATATTACTATTCTCTCACGGTTCATACTCTGAAAAAAATCACCTTCATGTACCAGAGTTTCAGTGTGTGCTCCATAGGAAATGAAGGTTTATTTTCTGCAGAAGTAAAGTTTTCTGCTGACATTACACCACACCTTCAAACATGGTAACTAACTAAACTGTCACATTCAGGTACCAAATCTGAATTACAGCATCTTTTTCTGAGTATGATGTAGCATTTATTTACTAAGTGACAACTCCAAATACTAAGATAGCAGATCAAAAATTGAAGTCAATCTACACGAACATTCAAACTAAAAAAAGAAATCACTTTCAGAGGTCATACAATGTGCTTCTTCAGTTCTCCCATAATCTTCGTAATTAGTTTAGGTATTTGCTCTGATATAATGTCTAAGGTTAGTGAAAACTTATTAAGCAGATCCCACTGGTTAAAACAGAACAGCAATCAAAGGTGTAAGAGAATTAAGATCAGAGTCCCACCACCCTCTATAGTAAAGCCAACAGCAGGTCAAAGCTGTTAAAAACTAAATGTAACTACTGTTATCAAGATTTCCCATGATACCAGAGTGACACACAGATTATCTACAAAGGTCTGTGTGTGGGAGATTAAAACTTTACATTTCCAGAACTTTACAGGAGAAGAAGCATTTAGCCTCTTCCATGACAACTGAGATATCTCATAAATGAAGGAGCTAAGCAGCAGGACATAAGTGGGACTCAAATGACTCCTGCCACCACAGCACTCTTCCTTTACTGAGTTTCTCCAGCTCAAGGAAGGGGTGTAATGCCTACACCAAAGCTGCTTCCTGCCTTGATATTTCTAAACAATGTCATTCGTTTGCCAAGTCTTTTCGTGTAGAACAGTTAATAAAATCCGCACCAGAATATTTTCTTGTGGTTTCATAAAGGGTAATTCCATTTTCAGATTAATACATATTTAAGCAAAATCACAGACATCTTCACCACATTCTGTAACACACTTCATCTCTTCTTAGAGTAAGTGGTCTCTTGACTTATTTTTCACAAGTTTCTATCAACAATTTGAGTTTCTTTTCTGTGACCCAACATTAGAAAAGATTTCTGGTACATACAATACTAGAGAATGAAGCATTAAGGAATTTGGCAGAGATCAAACACTGGCCTGGTTAACACAGAATTATGAGGCGCAAATACGTAGTGTGTCTCAGCTAAGGCTGACTAGCAACACTATGGGCAGCAGTAGCACAGGAAGAGCTCACTCCCAGAAGACCTACTGTAACTGGAATAGGAAGCCAAGACTGATAGATGAAAAAGTTCTGAGTAGATACAAGACAAACTGAAACCAGAATACTTTCTTCCTATCAAAGCTATCGAATTATCTCACATAATTTTTTTTAACAAAACATATTTTGGGTTGAATACAGATGCAGTATTATTTACTTCTCAGAGCAATGGAGAAGCTATCAAAATGATCAGGGGTAAATTCACCTGTTTCTGAGCAATTGTACTCCTTTCAAGTTTGGATCACTCATCACAAACTGGTGTTTTAGGCAAGTAAGTAATACTTTATTTTCTTCTTATTCACTAAAGCCCTTTCAATTTTCTGCAGCAAGTGCTGGATTCCATCAAATGTATTTACATTCTTCTCTTTAAGTACTGTTTGCTGGATTTTCACTTCACATGTTTTAATCATTCAACAAATACTGTGGTTATGCAAATGTTTACACTGAGTTCATCTTATTTACTCCCACACCGAAAAAGGGAGTTGTTCTTAATTCTAAAAATATGGATTTGTTTAAAGAAAAAATGATAAATTACTAAAAATTGCAATTTTCTAGTTGTTGTAAACTGAACAGAGCAGCTGAACAGCAAATCACATGATATTATAAAGTTTAAGTGTCAGATTCATTCCCACATCCTCCATCAGGCAGATCTTCACTAACACTAATGAGTGACTACACCAGCAAAGGTGTAGTCCACTTAAATGCAAACAAATCATTGAATCAACAGGTTTGTGAAGTGCTCATTTTGCAAAGGTAACATCAGGTGTCAACAGACCTTCAATACTCTCAACCTCCCCATTCCTCCACAAAGCAGCAACGGCTCTAGCTTCAGAAATGGTTCCACACTGACTCACTTCTTCTATAGTATCGAGGAGAGAGAAGGACAAACCACACACAGAGAGTTACTGCTCTAAGTTACTGCTTCCCTTGAGCTATTTGAATAACAAACAAAAAGAATGCATAAAGTGAATCCAGATTTCGCTATTTCACTTGTTTAGAAAATCAGCTTTTTGAGCAGGACTATCTTCATTTTTAATTTTTTACAGTATTTTTCACCTTAGCAACAAGTCATGTAATAATATACAGAATTGTTCTGTCCTTGTTTAAAATGTGTCATTTTGGACTTAACAAAGCTGGAACTCAATGACAGCAAATACAGAGGTCTATGATGAAAGACATCCTTTCAGCACAGCTGGCTACCTAGCCTCATAATAAAAGTATTATTTGAGTAGTTTCAGCTAGAGGGATTTACTCAGACTGAGAAAAAGAAGATAGTTGGAAAAATCTTGCAAATATAGAAGAGAAAAATTCAAGTTTCCATGGATGCTGAAGCTAGTTAACAGTACCACAACATCCCTCAACACCAAGCCCAGGCTAAGTCCACTCCACAGCTGGTCATTATTGCATCTAGTTTCAGTAAAGAACTTCTGATGAACAACTGGCATGAATCTCTTTTATTAATTTGGGTGATATAAGACCGTTAATACAGAAATAATTGAAATATGTTTCAACTTATAAAGTAAGTTACACAAAAGAAGACATGATTCTATGTTCATTGATACAGACCTTGACAGATCTCTTGGCAGGACAGATATGATTTGGATCAAGAAAGAATATACACTGAAGGCTGTTGTTGAATTAGCCAGAACACAGTATGGTGGTTCCACAAGAGTTATGCTGTCTGCAGAAAAGTATAGATGACATGCATCTGGCAGAAAGCCAGGACATCACAGAAAGACAATAACTGATTCAATAAAAATTTAAACAGAACAAAATCACAACTTAAAATTCTTCAAATGGCACTGTTGATGTGTATCAAGTCCCTGCTTTGTATCTTATACCATTTTTATTCCACTGGAAGATGCTCTACAAGGTTTATGAACTCTTCAGCTCATATCCTAGAGACTGATTTCAGTCTTACTGGTTAGAAGGGTATCCTCCACAAAATCAGTCAAATATTTGCTTATTGTTAGCCACAATGTCATTATTAAGCACTGTTTACCAATCTAGACTTTAAAATAAACATCTTGATTAAACTAAATCCACAGAAGTCAGAGAATGGCATTCCAGAGGAATGCTCTCAATCCATTTCTACCAAGATAGCAAATGGAAAGACAGAGTCTGCATAAAACGGGATCTCCCAACACCTGGTTAGATACACAGCTTGACAACTCAGTTACTGCCAAGTGTATACAGAAAACTTCTTAAACTGCTCTAAGTAGTTACCAGCATTTAAGCTACCTGTTTCCAGACACCTTGCTTTATAGTGTTCGGTGCATCCATGTGAACATAAATCCTCTTTTACATATCCCTTCACCTAAACTTGCGTTAAGAGTCATTTCAATATAAAGAGTGAAGTTTAAGTCATGTAAGCTATGAGCCTTCTGACAGCCCCCAGCACCCTACAAAGTCCTTGTACAAGTTCACGAGGTAATTCCTCTACTTCTAGGAGAGCTCGGGAATTAGCAAGAGTGTGTCTGGAAACCAGCAGATATCAAAGGTTCACTGACTTGTGAAAGGTTAAGAAGGAAACTACAAATTCTGCAGGGGTTGCCCACGAGCTGAAGAAACCATTAATTAACAATTATGTGTAAGGCAGAAGCCTTCAAATCCCAGAAAACAGAAAACCTGCTTCATACTAGACAGCAAGCCAACCTGTTGCAGTACAGCACTGTGGATCCTAAATCTGTTCCTAGCTCTTGCCATATTCCTGCTGGTCCTATAGAGCAGGCTGCCCCCACTACAGCAACTTCACTGCTAGTCAGCTGATTCCTAGTATCTCATAACACCTGCAATGTAAGAACCTCTGTGCAAGTAAAATGTCCAGCAGAAACTGAAATACAGCTACTCACATCACTATCATCATAAAAAAAAGGTGATTCTTCAGCATACTATAATGTGAAGGTCTGTTACATGCTTGGACTGTGACTGTCTCACCTTACCCCCATTATCACAGAGGCCACCGCACAAGCATGCACACCTCAATGTAAGGTCTTTAATCAAAAGTGTAAGCCTGTGTCAGTTGCTCCAACAGCTTATCCTTAAATCTGTTTTTTTTCCCTTGAGTTTCTACTTTCCGAAACACAGTTCTCAACTAAGCAGAAGCTTTATTGTTACCATTGAAGTGAAATCGTCACCAGAAAAATAACTCCTGCTTTCAATGAGCTCAGTTCCAGATTTTGTTCTATGAGATTCCCATGACAAAATGCAGATATGTACATCCAGGTTAACCATCTAGCTTCTTTTCATCATCAGTGAATAAAAAAAGACACTTTTAGACTCAACTTCTAGAGAAGACACCTAAAATAGGCTTGCTGCTTTATACCCGAAAATGTTTTTTCCCCTCCTCAGGCTGAAACAAAGATTTAAGTGACAAGTTCTATATTGCACATATCTAAAATAAGCAGAAAGAAACCCACACAGAATTTTATTCTTGGTTTTCAGATGAAAACACAACTTGTATAAATGGAATCAAGCATATCACATAACACAGACTGCTCTGTAGAAAGACCAGAACACAGTTATTCATCACTGCTTCATAAAATGGCTCCAAATACTTAGATACAAGACAAGATGGAAAGCTGCAAACATTAACTATCCATAGAAATAATGTGTTGAAACAAAATTTGCAATTAATTTTATCAGGTTCCTTGATGATCCTGTAAGATTAGTGGATTTTTGAATTGTCGTAACTGATAACTGATTTTCTATTTGAATAAATTTACTTCAGCTATTGTTTATTTTCTGTATTATTATTATACTTTTGTAACTCTTCACAGATTAAAATTGAACAGAACAACAGTAATTTTGGTTTTCTGGAGCTTCAACATCCTTACTGTAATCTTTGCTACAGCAGGATATACTCAGTGATTTATTCAACATCACCTCCTCACTGCTGTGTCCTTTGTTCAGTTACCTAAACAGGAGTTACAGCCTTACCATGGATAACCTGGCTTACCATGCTTCTACCTGGCTTCAAAAAACTTCTAATTTTCCTTCCTTTTCATCAACACTGGTTGTTTCTAATAATGGATATTGATGACCCTGACCTTAATTTCCTGACTTTCCTTTCTTACTGCTCCTCATTAATTATTTTACATTAAACTATGCATTGTCTCTCCTATCACACCTTGAACAAGATCAGACTGCAGAAGATCAGATGGAAACATCTCAGTAAGATACAAATAGCTGAGATACAATACAGAGAAATCTAGAATAGTAATTCTAAAACTGAAAATTGTAATATATGCAACTATCAGAAAATGGTCACATTAAAAAAAAAATATCTAGAGTCCTTTTAGACTTCAAGCATATAAAACCAAAATTCATTCATTTTCAAAGGAAAAAAATGCATATAACAAGTAGACACCTTTCCAAATTCTACTGAAATCACAACTTTTGCTGAACTCTATTCATTAGAATGTATTTCAATAACTTATTGAAAGATATTGCAGTAGCTCCATAACACCATCCAATTTAAGGCTGGAACATGTATTTTTATAAAAACAAAACATATTTAAACAAGACTATGAGAACAGTGCAACAGGATCCTCACATTCAACATCTGGGGAAAAGATGCATCTTTTGCATCTTTTGCGTGCAGTGCTGTGCTTGAGCAAACTTATCCCATCTACAACCACTGTTTCCAGTTTTCTTCTTAGTGTTAAATATGTAATTGTGCTTTATGTATCTACAGAAAAATTTCATTTTCCAACTTAGTGGTGTGCTTCTCATTTTCTAGATTAAATAACTTTGACTGGTTACCCTTCAGTTCAATGAAGAATGTAAATTTGAAATAATTTCTGTTAGGTAGGGAATATTTTGGAGAGGAAACCTTTTTTTTTTTTTTTTTTTTTTTTTTTTTTTTTTTTTTTTGGTTATGCATATCTTTATGTCTTATAACCAACATAATTAATTTCTAAGACCTCTCTTGCTTCAATCCTCATCTTTACTGCTGGCACTCAGCATGAACAAAAGCTCCTTCTCAAAGAGGAACAGGTTTCTGTTCAAGTTATCTTCCAATCTAACTTTACACTGATTCAAACCACAGAAATCTTCCACAATAATTTCAAGAAATAATTACTAATATTAGTATCTTAACATAAAGATATTTACTCCTACCACAGATTTTGTAATCGTATTTCAGTATATTAAAGACTATTTATTATTACATTTCATTATATTAAAGACTGTTTCAGTATGTTACAAGCTCTGAAGCCTTTTCTGTGCTGTCATACTTCTATAGCTGACACTTCGGAAGGATTCAATAACCTTTTACAAGATGTTCTTTTAAAATACACTCCATAATGAAGATTCAATTAATTATTAATAAAGACAAAAATCGCAATTGCCAAAAGCAATTTTGACTATAAACAGTAAGCTGTTCTTGCAAGTCAGGGTTGAAGCACACAAACAATGTCACAGTGACAATTAAGTAACAACCTCTGAAGCTTTCAAATTAAGGAATACTAGAATTTAAAGGAAACTTAAAATGCTTCAGCTAGCCTTCCAATGACTTAAACACTATGCTTATCAAACAAATGCAAATTAGCAAGTCTAAAGATTATACAGATTCCAATTTATACCAAAAATCATAGAATCAGAATTACTTACAGAACCATTAATAACTCCACCAAGTCTGGTGCTAAACCATGCCACTCAGCACCACATCTCTGCATCTCTTTAATAACACCAGGCATGAAGATTCAGTGGAGAAGTTTCTTGTAATATCAAACCTAAACCTCCCATGGTAAGCCTGAGACTGTTTCCTCTCATCATGTCACTTTTTACTAGAGAGTAGAGACCAACACACACCTTGCTACAACTTCCTTTCAAAGCTGGTATATCAGCAATGGGGCTGTAAAATTATATTTACTTTTTCTCAGCAGGTTGAATGAGTCATCTTACTGATCACAGAATCATGTTTTGTTTCCAGTTTGTGTCATGTGAACCCCAGCTGCTCCTCATGATGCTCTGAAGGACCAAGGTTCTGCTTTAGTTCAGTCTTGTAATTTTACAGACTAACTAAACAGAACATAAAGATCGGACCTATTCTAAGTGTTTGTAAAAGTAATTTTTATCTAGCCAGCCATCTGCTTTCACAAATTTTTCAAGAACCAAACCCTCTTTAAAATACAGCTGAAACCTGTGAGTGAAGTCAAAAATTAGTAGAAATAACTACACAGCAGACTCAATGACAGCATGATTGTTTTAAGTGCCATTTCCTTCAGAAACTAGGCAAAAAGTAAATACTCATTTCAGACTCTATACCAGAGCCTTTGTGGGAAAAAAAAAAAAAAGAAAGAAAAGTCTGCTGAGGTAGCTGGAGAATATACCATGTCTATTCAACATTTCAGAATACAAAGAACACATTGCTCTCAATTATAGTTCAAGATTTCCTTTCATATTTACAGTAACAACCTGACAAGGGAGGGAATTTCTACTGTTTATATCTTAATTAGTCAATAATCTGGAGGTCTAATGCAAAATCAAACAAGCAAGTAATTATTCAGATCAGCTCATCCTGAGTTTAATGAACTGGTTTCATTTTCTGGAATAAACATGGTTCCTCTCACTCAGGGCCCAAATCTACTGCATTTTCCACCATCAGTTTAAAGAAATTGATCCTTATTTTAAGTTAGTTCCTCAACAGAAAGTATACACTGAGTATAAAATTCTTACACACAATTTACTTATTTAGTAAGTATCACTTTGAAATATTATTAACTTCAACTTTAAAATTTTTTTTTAATTAATCTTTACTTCTAAGATAATTAAATCCTGATGGATAATCTTTAACCATTTAAAAAAAAATACAAACCAATGAAGTGTCCTTAATGTTAATGAACTAACGTGTAAAGAGGTATTATCCTTCTATGAGGAAAATATACGCAGAAAAGGTGCTGGAGCCTTCCCATTTCCTACCAGTTTTAATCACCAATATAGCTGTATACCTCAATTGAGAATACCTGTAAGAAGAACAATTAAAATACATTGATAACTTAAGATCTGATTTTTTTTTTTTGTTAGGGATTTAACAGTTCAGTATTTTTTAAAAACCTGTTCACAACTTACTCTATAAACACAAAAGAAAAAAATATGTACTTACTTCAACATGTGAGAAAAAGGTTTGTTCAACATTATCATTATCTTTCTCCTTGAGATCTGGTGGGATGTTTCTATTTCTGATTTGGAAGTGTGTTTTACTAAGGTAACCATCACCAAGCTCCTGAGTTCAAAAAAACAAGAAAGAAAAAAAATTCTGTAACCAGATCACTAAATACCATCACCGTTCTAGAAAATAAACAGAGCATGCTATTTAGGCATAAGCTCCAAATCTTTTTATAGGCACTGATGACTGCATTGCTCTTCAGCATCTTCTCACAGGTAGTTCCTGGCGTTAAAGGAAGTCAGAAACCTAAACAGTAAAAAAAACCTAATATAGCTATTAATTGAGTAAGACAACTGCTACCTGGGGATCGGGATGAATGCCAAAGAAATGGAAGACAGTGCATCAAGGTCATGAAGAAATGAGCAACTATTAACAATTTTTACCTATTTCAAGCAATGCACTCATGCCAGTATAAACTTGCCAGTTCTTGGTAGACTGGTTTATTTTTGCTCTGTTACACTTCTAACTTTCTTGAAGTCCTGAATAAAAAAACAACCCAACACTCAGAATGTATGTGTGCAGAGTCACAACTTGTTCCCTTCTCTTGATCACCTCCAAGGGTCAAATGGAAAAGACAACAGACAAAGCTGTACCTTCTCCTAGCTTGCTTTTTATTATCTTGCTTTCCAGGCCACATAGTTTGGTGTTGTTAAAAGCCCTTGTGCAATTTGAGTGGCAGAAAGTGTTAGCTTTCCTCCCTTGCTGACGTGACTATTTTTTTTTTTTAATTATTATTAAAACTAAGAGAAGAGAAAAAGTTTAGTAACAGATCACAGGAAATACATACACTCTGAAAGGGAAATGAAAGAGCACACAAGGCACAAAGTACAGTAGTTGTATGTCAACTTATTTCTTAAAGGAAACAAATAAATTCAGGGTTTATTAGCTCTTTTATTATGACTTATTTTAGATAAACACAGAAAGCATATGCACAACATCAGATGAAAAAGGACCTTATTCAAAACAGTCTCTAGAAAATTCATTAATGTAGCATTAAATTGCTTGACAAGGCTGCAAATTTAACTATAATTTAACTCTTCGGTTAATCTGTCACTGTTGACAGTTCATTTCATGTATTCTGATCTTTAAATAAACATGAGTTTTATTCTGACACACTAGTCCCTTCTTTTCAAGGGCACTCTAGAACACATGCACCTCCAAAACTTGCTATGGGCTACTTGTTTACTTCATTCTTATCAAATTTCATACTTAAATTATAATGCTTTCTAAATATGTTTTGGTCCACCAGTTTTGAAGCATGAATTTTACTATGAGCAGTTACCTTGCTTGTAGCTTCTCCTACTGCATACCTTATTCTTACTGAATATCATCAAGAGCACAAATCCACCAAACTTTTTTTTTTGATGTCCCAAATGCAGAGCCACCTGCATCCTTCACAAGGAAGAATCATGCAAAGGACCACAGTGACAAAAATTAAGCCTAACTTGGTGATACAAAACCCACCTCTCTCACTCAACACTCAAGTCTCTCCCTATGGAGCTTTCTGCAAGTGTCAGCAGGAGTAAAGCTACCTGCACTGGTATTTATCCCCCTAGGAGCATTAAAGAAAGTACTACAGCCACCCACAGAGGTAAAATGCCCCAAGGCACAAAGAGCTTTGCCAGAGAAGGGCTGGATATAGTGTTCACCTCCCTGAACCAGTTCTTCTTGTTAGCAGTCAAGCACTCTGTAGTACTTGAGTACCGTGAAAAAGTGTCTATGGGTAACTGGAAACAGAGTCAGCAGTCTCTGTATTTCATAGCTGCATGTCAGAGGCTACAGAAGACGTGGCAAGGAAGAGAAGCTTCCCTCTTCCTGCATTCTCCATAGCATTACGTATTTTGCACACTTCTGCCCCTATAAATAAATACTTTATCAAGCACTTTGATTCCATTAATGTGAAAAGGGAGCGCATTTCTGCTCCAGATGTCTTGCGAGTATCAAAAGCAAAAGGGAACTGATATATAGCCTTTGATATGATTACCTAGATTAACTTAACTAAATATGAAATAAACCTAAAACAGGAAGCAAAGAGAGGGCAGCCTTCACAGCCAAGATTTAACTATCAATTCCTAACAGAAGGATTCAAGTATAGCTCCATCGGGTCCTGTCGGGGAGGGGTAATT
>WBNM01041967.1:0-16458 GCA_013399055.1 Ramphastos sulfuratus
CCTCATAGGAGAGGAGCTCCAGTGAGGTAATGCTTCAAATCCATGACAACCACCATCACTAAAAAGAAACAGCAGAGGCTGAGGGAAATTGAGGTTTCAGAAAAGAAACCCTCCTCCTCCTCCTCCTTCTCCTCTCCCAAAGAAGGAATTTCCAAGCTGAAATTGAAGGCAGATGAAATGCCTCACAACCAACGTGTCATCTGGTGATATTTCTCTTTCCTACAAATAACATGAACCAACCACTTTAATAATCTAGACAGCCAGCCTGTCTGGGCTCAGCATTCACCCAGCATCATACCTAAGAAAGCAAGAATGAATCCAAATTTTGTCTTTTCTTCTTTAGACTGCTGAGGTTCTGAGCTGCTGAACTTCTTTACTATGATTCTACCACGAAACGTGAAGATACTTGTCAAAAGAAACCACAAGACAAATTATTTATCATTAAGAAACAGATTTCCAAAAAACATCTACAAAACTAAATCAAGAAACACTGAACATATAATGTGTGCTCTGAAGGACACAGAAACAGAAATAGGTCTGAAGTAGATCAGTATTAAACAAGGCAACAATGCATTTTTCCATCAGTGAAAGGGGTTTTTTTTTAAGACAATGTTATATCTTTGCCTCTGAAGGATTTATTTTCTAAATTCAAATCCTTCAGAGTGATGCAAAGAGCCTCTTCTTCCTCTTCACACATCCTCCTCCTCCTCCTCGCTTCCCCCAGCTCTCGCTCCCCTGAATATAACTAGGCGACGATACCCTGCTTTGGAGATGCATCTCCCTAGGCCTTGAGCCAGCATGGATGAATAAAATGTTGGGAACAATATGCTCAGTGACTGTGAAAAAGGGATGGCATGCCAACTACTTGTACCTGCTGCCAGCTGCTCCTTAAAGCATTAGTTGCCACGAGGTCTGCAAAAGTCATTTTGCCCCAATTCTGCCAGAGAAGTGACAAAATTCTTGGGGAGTCCTTCTAAAAGGGGGTCAAGGGGAGGGAGCCAAATCAGAAAGGGCCCAGTTCCCTGAAAGGCACAGACCAGTGGAACTAAACTCAGAAGGTTTAGTGAGTTAATATTAGCAGTAACATTTCATTAAAAGGTCTAATATGATTACATTTTCTGCAGCACCTCAGAAGCAAAAGCTTTGTCACCTCCATCCATCCTTGTCTGGATTAGAGTGGTTGGAAATGTTGTGAGGCATATCTCCCAGGGTTCTGACTTTTACACACAACATGAATAATGTCCTAGACAAAGCAGAAGCATTTCTATTCTCTAAGCAGCAGCATTTTCCATGATGACTGGCAGGGTTATTTTGTTTTGCTGTTTGTTTGTTTGCTTGGATGTTTTCCCTTTTTTGGGAGAAAGCAAGCATTTGTTCAGCTGACATTGCTTTAATGGTCTCCTAATTCTATTTATCCTGCCACACTAGTGCCAATACTTCTCTGTCTAGAGAGAATCTGGGTCTTATAGAGATGGGAAAAGATGATCTGAATCAATACATATGTATGTATGGTTTTAATGTACTGAAAATAATCCCTGTATTTGATTTTAAATCCTGTATTTACAGGGGGAAACAAGTTTTTCCATGTGTATCAGAAATGAACATTGTTCAGATCATCCCAAAACCTAAAGCAAATTTGATTTTTTTTTTTTCCAGAAAGACAGAAAAAGCATTTTGGAATTGCAGAGACAAGGGAAGGGTAAATCATAGAATCATAGAATGGTAAGGTTGGAAGGGACCTCAAGGATCATCTAGTTCCAACCCCCTGCCATAGGCAGGGACACCTCCCACTAGCACAGGTCACTCAAGGCCTCGTCCAACCTGGCCTTGAACACCTCCAGGGAGGCAGCAGCCACAACCTCTCTGGGCAACCTGTTCCTGTGCCTCACCACCCTCACTGGAAAGAAATTCCTCCTAACATCCAGTCTAAATCTTCCCTCTGCCAGTTCAAACCCATTGCCCCTAGTCTTGTCATTGCAAGACCTTGTAAACAGTCCCTCCCCAGCCTTCCTGTAGGCTCCCTTCAGATACTGGAAGGCTACTCTAAGGTCTCCTCGAAGCCTTCTCTTCTCTTCTCCTTCCCTTTTCTTCTCCAAAATCATGTGCTTTTATATGTATAATATATATATGTTCCAGTCAATTTAATTCTCAAAGGATTTGAGAAAGAGGGAGGAGGAGTTTTTATTTCATAGCTTTCTTAACATGGAATTCCTTCATAAATGGAGATGAAAATAACTGTCTAGATGTGTGAAGTCATACATAAAGCATTACCAACCAAGCAGATCAGCTATTATAGCATAGCCTTTGAATACTACACTGTGTTTAAAGCTGACTGTCGTCATAATGGATGGAGTCTAAGAATCCTGGGTCTTGCTCCATTCTTGAGCTTGGTTTTGCTCAAGCACCACCTTACAGAGCCTCTTCCCTCCTTTCCACTAAGTTGTCTGTTCCTGAGTTTGCAAGCAGTGTCCCTTTGCAAGCTCACATCTCCAGCATTGATTTCCAGTATGAGCAGGGAGGCACAGCACAGCAGATCTCAGGTCCATAAGCTGTTTACACTTACTTTAGCCCTTTTTATTGTGGGGATACTCCAAAATCCTTTGTCAGGCTAGCTCCTTAAGCCAGCATCATACACATTTATCTTGCAGTTAAAAATACAAAGCTGCACTACCTGTGACCTGAGAGAGTGAAGATTACCTTTCAGAATAAAACCTTAATTTAGGCATTGATTTCTCATGTAAGGAAGAAACCTGCAATTTAGTGATGAGGATAAGAAAGTACAATGTAGTTATGTAATTCACCTTGGCATGGAGAGACTGGTTGGCTCCCAGAGATTACTTAGCACTGCTAAATGATTTTCTTGTAGATTACATGTGACAAGAATAGTCTTGGGGAGCTATTACATAAGGACTATTTAAAGTTTATTCATTTTAGTGTAATTCTGACATTTCTAAACTAAAGTCAGCCTGCTTCTTGTTCTTGTGGTGTTGGAGAAGCTCAAAGAATCTCTGGTATGGAAAATATATTCTCGTTTCGCAACTCAGTGTGTCACATTGAGGAGTGACTCTATTAACCACAGTGCACTATCTTACAACTTCTCCTATTAATAATTTCTCCATGCATCATGCTCCACTCACTGGAGAATCTCTTGGTGAACTCTAAACTTACTGCTTTAACACTCACAAGCACTGTTCTCGCTGTCATGCAGATTTAAGGAGAAAAAAAAAATACTGTTTGAAGAAAGACAACTTATGCCAACTGCTGAATAGCTAATTCAAGTCTACACTAGTGTATTACCAGACCAAAGGGGTAGGAGTCCTTTTCAGACATTCAAGTTTTTGTGGCCCTCCAAAGTGAATCACAGCATCTTAAACACCAGCACTTCTGATGCCATAATACAATTTAACTTTCACAGAAAGTGGAGTTCAAATATCAGTAGTGGACTTCTTTGTTTGTACAGATCCCACTGCTAAGGTGCAGATTTGGTACTGGGATGCCATTAGCTTTCATGACCTCCATCCTTTAGAAATTTATATGCATTTATAAAATCCCCTCTCTATCTTCTCTTCTCCAGGCTAAACAAGCACAGGTCTCACAGCCTCTCCTCATAAGAGAGATGCTCCAGTCCCCCAGTCACCCTCGTAGCCTTCTGTTGGTCTCTCCCAACTATTTCCCTGTCTTTCTGGAACTGGGGAACCAAGAACTGAACCAGGGCAAAGTAGATGGGGAGGAGCACCTTCCTTGACCTGCTGGTGACACTCTTCTTGGTCAGGTACTGGAATAAGCTGCCCAAAGAAGTGGTTGAGTCACTGCCCCTGGATGTCTTTAAGGGTCATTTGGATGTGGTGCTTAGGGATATGGTTTAAGGTGAATCTTATAGAGTAGGGTTATAGGTTCGATTTGGTGATCCTGAAAGGCTTTTCCAATCTGGATGTTTCTGTGATTCTGATTCCTAATGCACCTGAGGATGCCATTGGTGTGGAGCCATGCTGGATCCAGAGAGCCACCCCAGTGCTGCCTCCTGTCACTCCTTGGGGCAGCTGGGCCAGCAGAAAAAGAGTCACAGATTTTCTGCAATGCCTGTGGTGAATGTGTACAGTTTTAGAGACAGAGGCTTGGAAACAGGAAAGGGGAGACCAAAACAAAGTGGAAGTGTCATAGCAAAGTAAAACCCCCTTAGAAAGTACTGTTCAAGGTTTTGAGCTTTGGCCACACTGTTTGTAATATATATTTGACATTAAAATCCTTTTGGCTTTCAAGAAGAATGTTGTGCACAAAGATGCCATTTCTATGGAAAACAGCAACTGGCCCAGGACATTATATGGCAGTTAACTCCTAATCTAAATGCACCTGCATGTCAGAAGACTAAAATGTTTTTCTCAATCTCTTGTATGAAATCAGAACTTCATCTTGTGCCAATTCCAACCTACTTTTCTGTGCAAAGTGCTTCATCTGCAATATTTGGTCAGAACAAATGTCATAAATGCTGCTTAGTAAATTCCACATGAGATATTGTAAAAAGCTATCAAAAAATACACAAGATTCCCTTTGCTTCCTCTCACAAACCAGATAAAGAAATAAATTACCTTGTATATTAATGTGTTGTGCAAAATTTTAGACAGAAGTAATCAGGAGCAACATGTTTAAAGGGCATCACTAAAAGGAGGAGAAAAAAAATGGAGGTGGGGGAAAAAACAGCAAAGAATCTTGCCTGAAACCTTGGGAGTTCCCATATGACAAACTGTTTTGAGAAAAGATCCCTATTAACTTAGACTAATGCAGATTAATTTTTAGTTATTCTAGTATGGGTGACAAAAATAAGATCCTCACCAGCAGAAGTGACAGATTCCAGTTATTAGGTGATAAAAGCTGCCTAACTAATCTAATACATCTATAATCTCCAGGGACACCTCTTTATCACTGCCATCTTTTGTTTTCTAAAGTATTACCAGGTTCATGCTGATGTGAATACTTCAGGCACATCCTCCAGAGCTTTTTGGCAATTTTACCCTGTAGTGGTTAGAGTACACAACAGCACGATTTTATTACTCAGCTTTGCACCCTCTAAGATAAATTTCTGTCATCTGCATCAGATGCAAAGCAATATTTATTCTCTACAGCATGTAACATCGTTTCCATGTGCACAATCAGTGCAGCAGGTGCTCTTGGAGTCACTTTCCCTGGAGGTGTTCCAAAAACATGTAGATGTGGCATTTCAGGGCATGGTTCAATGGCCAGGGTGGTGTTAGGCCAGCAGCTGGACTTGATGATCTTAGAAGTCTTTTCCAACCAAAACGATTCTATGATCTGAAATTCTACGATCTGAAAACCATTGCTTAAAAAGGGTGTGATGGAATTAACAAAACCCAACATTCTCCTTCAAGAAACATAGAAAGGCAACAGAATGGAAAATTACCAAGGTTATGTAAGGAAAAAAATCCAAACCAAGAATCCTTACTTGTGCAAGGTGTGATTTGGTCGGTCATTTTTCTCCAGTTGTCCATAGCAGCTAGTTTTTGCTTCAGGAATGAAGGAATATTTTTCCAGCATGGCTGATGCAGCAGTAGCAATAATTCCAAGGCCATCTCGTACCCGAGCTTCTAAACTGTAGTCCCATTCATCATAAGATGCTGAAATGAGTCCTGAAGGAAACTCCTTGGGAGTGATTTCTGTGTTACCACTAACCAGGCTGGGAACTATCCAAAAGAAATCATAGCCAGTAAGGCCCAAGGAACGAGCCTCATCCAGTATGTAGACAGCTTCATCCTTGGAACAGTAGAGCAGGATGACAGATGAATGAATTTTCTTCAGCTGAATTTGGGTCTTGGCATCTCCAAAAGCGGTATCAAGTATGATGACATTCTGCATGTCCCAGCCCACAAAACTATTTTCCACTGTGGTCTTAATGACATTAATGAAGTCTCGATATCCAGGGAAGGTGGTGGTCACCAGAGAGAACACATGCCAGTCATAATCTTGCATGATCTTCAGCATAATGATGGCTTCTTGCTGGATGGAAGCCCCAAACTGGAAGAACGTGGACATCACATCCTAGAACATCAAACACAGTAAAAGATTACAAATGATGTGGAAGTCTGAAAGGAAAAGACTCTAATTCTTCTGTCCTCTTTGGACCAATACGGCTACCAAACTTTCATTGCATTCCAGCTCTGTGTCTTATCAAAATTATATGACTGATTTGTGACACTGATCAAAAGTAAGTACCACAGCTACTTAAAATACTTGCCAAAAGGCGACAAATTGGTATTTACATAGGAAATGTGAGTGCCTGATCACTTGAAGACAATAAGTCAAATCAGTACTTATTGAGGAAGCTCCCTAGAGACAGCCATCCACTGTTCATAGAATCATAGAANTAAACAACTCATCTTCAGCAGGTACCTTAAGTTTCATTGAACATATTACAAATGTGACTCAACAAATTTGTACCAGTTTTTAGTTACAACAGAAATAAATTGCAATGCATATATAATTGCAAACGTATACATATGAAGTTCTATAAGCCAGATCTAATGTCTGAGGGATACTTCATTTCTACATGTTCATTACATGGACTTGGTGGAAGCTGTCAAACTCCAGAGAAGTAGATTTATCATCCTCAGGTACTGAGTTAATTACTGTCAGTGAGCTCACTACTGATCATGCTCCATTCAGAGCAAATGGCCCATCGATGTCCAACTTTGAATTGAGAGGACAGCAATGCAGGGATAACCAGCAAGCTGCTATTGTCCTCACAAAAGGACTTAAGTGGAAGTAATATTTGTCTTAGGCTTTTACAGTATTCATAGCATTTCCTGCAGCGTAAGGACAGGTGTTTCATATTAACAACATCCATCAGAAACAGGCTGCAGTATTTTGTTGGCACTAAATTTATTAACTGGTCTATTTTCACTGAGTTGCTATTAAAATCTATATCTCTTTTTTAATTTTACATTCTAGATTTCTATACATCACAATTATTAGAGTACCAGCACTATACACAGGAAGCTATATAATTCTCTGTTTTCATTTCGCTTCAGTATTTATTCCTGAACTTACTTGCACCATTTTCAGATACATAAAGCATGAACTCCTGCTGCAAGAAGAACTTTTGATTTAAAAATAAGATATTAACCATTCATGATTTCCTGTGCAACATTTATGGGAAAGACACACACAGCACTTTGAATTTAAAGAGGTACATGAGCATGGTTGCAAACAGCTGTCCTGTTTTACACTTGCAGGGCACAGAACCAGATTAATTGAGCTTCGTGGCAAGGTGGTGTTAAACATACAATTATCAGTGGGTAACTTAGCTTTACAAGTTCTGCATTCTATCTACAGGACATTATTCAAAGCAAACTGAATATCTTCATTTTTTGATAAAAGATGAGGATTGTTAGCACTTGTCAAGTGTTAAGAACCTGACACCAGGATTTTATATAGTTTGACAGTAGTGAAAGTCTTACACCATGGGTCAGACCGTGAACACTGATATCAAAGGAGTAAAGTACAGACTACTCATGGTAATGAAACAATCTGTCATGTCTTCCTTGGTACCTCAAAGATGGCATTCTTAATGCCAGTGCCAGATTTGAAGTGGGTTATTACAGACATTATAAAACATATTTAGAAGTGAATTAGGAAGATTTGATAGTTGAAAGTTTCTAGGACCTATTTCCTGGTGACCTGCATTGTACACTTCAAAACTGCCTAACAAAGAAGCTTTTCATCTGGGGACATCTACAGCTAAAGAAGTCCAGCAAATAGATAATCTGCTCAGAGTCAGTGGTTTAATTACTGATCTACAATTAAAAAGTAAATTAGCTATCTAGATACAGTGCCATGAACCCAAGTTTGCTGTAGCTTTCTAATTGAACATTAAGAAATTTCATAACACAAAAGTCAAACGCCTTGGTTTTCCTCTCCAGCTCTTACCTTATGCTACTTTTGTATTTGTGATTGGTCTAAATAATAGTAAACATAAGTAAAATAATCTGTAATAAATGAAAAAATATTATTTCCATCATGTCCTTTCACTCTATTCCATTTCTATGTATCATTTACGGCTACTAATGTAGTGGAATAATTCTTTCAAACAATACATTCCCTGTGCTCCTTCATGCATCATAAGGCACTTCTCCAATAAGACAACTGAAATCTTTGAGGGCAAAAAACAGTGCACAAGGACATTCCCAAGTGTGACCTTTCTAACTAGTAAATATAGAATTTTTTTAAACCTAGAGCAGTTCTTATCCTCTTCCCTGGCAATGGACTTTGTCTCGTGCACAACAGCCTTTACAGGGGCCTGATAAGAAAGGAAAAGTAGTAAGAATAAATCCTTTCCTTTTCTAAACATTTTGATAGAAATAGTAGTTTATGAAAGGAGTTTTGATTAAACAATTTTTTTAGATTTCACTCTTATTATGTGAATGCACTCCACATAGTTGTGAATGTGAACTCTAGTCAAAATCAGGCAACTACTTGTGATCAGAATGGCGAACAAAAATTTGCAATTATACGGTGAAAATAACTTTGGGTTCAGAAAATGTGAGAACTGTTGGTGGAGGATGCAAGGAAGTTGTACCACTTATCCAATGCAAGAAACTTCTTTACAAAGGAATCCCACAAGTACATCTCAAAACACGAAAATCCCAAAATGTTGTTAGCAGAAATTCAGTTCAAAGAAGTTATGTAAGTGATTAACTAATGTTTTATTTGATTTTTCTGGTTTAGCTTCTTGGCTTGATTCTGCCACAGCCATGTAAGAAGAGAAGGCTTCCAGGAGACCTTAGAGTAGCCTTCCGGTATCTGAAGGGGCCCTACAGGAAGGTTGGGGAGGGACTATTTGCAAGGTCTTGCAATGACAGGACTAGGGGCAATGGGTTTAAACTGGCAGAGGGAAGATTTAGACTGCATGTCAGGAGGAAGTTCTTTCCAGTGAGGGGGGTGAGGCACTGGCGCAGGTTGCCCAGGGAGGTTGTGGCTGCTCCCTCCCTGGAGGTGTTCAAGGCCAGGTTGGATGAGGCCTTAAGCAACCTGTTCTAATGGGAGGTGTCCCTGCCTATGGCAGGGGGTTGGAACTAGATGATCCTTGAGGTCCCTTCCAACCTTACCATTCTATGATTCTATGTAAATAAAACACAGCAAAGATGAGAAAGAGAACAAACAGAAACTTTTTGTTTCCGTCTTGCGTATGAACACAGAGTCAATAGCAAAACATCTCCCCATATATTACACAACAGAAGGACAACGTCTTCAGTTGCTTCTTGCTGAACATTACTCTTTAAGGTTGCATACAAAATAAAATACTGTCACTCCAAGACAGAGCACTTCAACGTTCCCATGTTTCTGCACAAAACAAGGTAGCTCGCTGTGGTGCTGTCATGTCACAGATTAATATATTAGGATAAGTTGTTTTTTAATTAGCGTACTAAATCTACAAATCTGTCACTGTTAGAATGGTACATTTCACTTCCCCAGGTCCAGCATATAACAGGAATATTTCTCTTGAAACCTCATCCTCAGCTATTTTCATCCCATCTCACTTTCCTAGCTGCAGCTTTTCCAAGAGATCAGCAGGGCCACACTCACAGCTGCTCGTAAAAGCCGAGGTAAGCCCTGACAGGAGTTTGTGTCTACTAGGGAAAAAGCTGCAAGAGTTGGTTAGTTAATGAAAAAGCCATTTGCTGTCTAAAATAGCATACCCTTTGTTAAACCAAGATGAAACACTAAACCAAAACAAAATAGGGGTCAGCATAGGACCAAACTGATTTTTCACTTGGCAGACTTGTTAAAGACAGTTGCTCACTGGTAAGACTACGTTATGACAAGAAGAAAAAAAAAACCAACAATATGAAACACAGATTAAAAAGCAATCCAGAGGATGATTTTATTCAGCTAAAAATAAGATTATTATGACAGGACTGCAAGTACAACTTTAACGTGATCTTAATTACTTCATTCTTATTCACTCTGCATCTTCTGCAGAGATACAGACAAAACTATTTTTCTCCTATATTACACCACTGTACCTTAGAATTTTCATTTTTCTAACAGATTTAGGACATGTGGTGCAAGCTCTGCATATACAATGCAAGCTGTTTCCTATTTAATGAATTATGGGAGTTATTTGGCATTTTTATGAAGACTGGAGATACTGAAAGCCAGAGATTAGTCATGAATTGAAGCTGAATAATTCAACATCACATCAAAAACCTACAGAAGGAAATTATTTGTACCAATCTCAAACGTAGGTAAACAATGTATCTTGTAGTGTGTTAACTTGGTACCATTTTTCTTGAAATGATGTATTGATCCCCTGGTAAACATGAAGTGGATTGTCTTTATCTGTCATGACTATCTAGGTTGCAGCCCTACAGTTTTCCTTTGTGGTACTGCACAGAGCCAGGCAAAAATTCCAGTAAATGCAAACACTGAAGTGCAGGAGCTGAAAGGAAACCTCTCCTCCCAAGATACCCTGCACGTTTCTAAACTCTTAAGTTATTAAATTCCTGCCTCTATTCATTAACAGTATAGAACATTCAATTCCCAACACAAACATCTCACTAAGGCGCCCAGGGGAAAAAAACCTCCCCCATCATTACCATGGGAGCAATTTAGGGGAAATTATACAAAATTATGTACGTTCAGGAAAAGCAGAGCAAATGTGAGGGTGGAAATAATTTAGTAATTATTACAAACAGCAGAAAAGACTTGCTTCCCAAGGACCTGTCATCCTTCTGGCCTGAGACATGGCAAATACATGCACAACCCTGCCTGCAGGTCTCTACTGATACAAAGCTCTCCTTTGAGCATCATGCTCCTGCCCTCGCACTTGGGCTACAGAGCCGCCCAGGCCCCAGGCATCTCC
The DNA here is from genome assembly GCA_013399055.1 of Ramphastos sulfuratus. Lineage (NCBI taxonomy): Eukaryota > Metazoa > Chordata > Aves > Piciformes > Ramphastidae > Ramphastos > Ramphastos sulfuratus. The sequence goes on from WBNM01041967.1 coordinate 10,874, forward strand.
CACAGACAGCACTGCCCCGTGTGGGACACCCCAGCTGCTACCACTCTAAGAAAGGCTCTAGCAAAGTCCATGCCCAGCCCCAGTGGAAATTGAATTGCCCCTTGCACTTGACCTGAAGCCTGACTCATCCTCCTATCCTCATCAGCAACTCCCAGACCTACCATGGAGACTTCTCAGGCTGATTTGTGAATGGCTGGAGAGCAGCCCTGAGGAAAAGGACCTTGGGGTCTGGGTTGATGAAAAGCTCAACATGAGCCTGCAGTGTGCGCATGCAGCCCAGACAGCAACCGAGTCCTGNCTGAGCTGGACAGGAGAGAGCAGAGGAAAGCAGGGCAGGGGCTCTGTGAATGAGGGCACCTGGGCTCTGCAGCCCCCACACAATCAATTTTAAGTTCTGCAAATCTCCCCACATAGACCTGTGAACACATTTCACCATTTGTCTACGAGAAGAGAAAGGCCTTCTAGCAGAGTTAGAACAGGGATGGAAATTTTGTTACTATAATTTAACTGGTGCAAATGCAGAGCCACACAAGGCATAAAGGTCAGCAGAAAGGACAAACCAAAGCCCTACTTTTAAAATAAAAAGTTTGCTCTGGGAGAGGAACACAAGTTAGAAAAGGGCAGTAGCAAGCAAGGGAATACATTATGGCTTTCCAACATCTGACATGTCCCCTTTTATTATTTCAAGGAATAAATATCAGAGAAACATGATTTTGAAAGGTTAGCACCAGCTTAATCAAGCATGTTCTTTCCCATTTCCAGAGGGAGCCTGCAGGGATTCATTTTGCAGAGGCTTCTGTATTTTCAGGTCATGGTTTTACCCTAAGAATTTTGCCAGACAGGGGGTAGGGTTTGTGTTCTGTTTTGTTTTTTTCTTTAATATATCAATTTAATTTTACACTACCTGTTTGTCTTATTTGGTCCTGCTACAAGAGCTGCAGTGCATCACTATTTTTTCTCTATATCAGGATAGAAAATAAACAAATACAAAGGAACAAGAACTTGGTTTCCACAGACCATTGCAGAGTACATTGAGTTTTGATCCTTTACATCCTTTGAATAATACAGCATCATGTCCAATAAATTAAAGTAACTCAACATGCCATTACAGTGAAACAACAGAACAGAAGACCAGTTTTGCACAGAGCTCATGAACTATTGCCTGGGCTGGAACACACCATATGGGTATTCAATACACCATAGATCATTCAAACATTGGACATTGGAGTGTCTCAGTCTGTACTCCTGTTCAACCAGGACAGGCAAGTGCAAAATGCTTTCAATGGCTGAAATGACACCAATGAGCATGTGGCCAAACTTGTTAAAATCCTGAAGAGGCTCTCACAAACCAACAGGGATTATTATGTGGTCATTTGACAAAAAGTTTATTCACAATATCCCTCCTTTCTAGATAAAATTCAACTTCCAGAGTTACAGAAATGTCTTAACCTTGAGTATTTTCATGAGGAAAGGCAAATTTGTGGTTCTGTTTGGACAAGTATCAGCTATTATACAGCTTTTGGGGTGAAAGTGAATTCTAACATGTAAGAAGTATTGATGTCTGTGAGGAAGATAGGGGAGAATAAATACTATTTTCAGACAAATTCCACTTGCTTTGTATGTTCAAATATTTCTTCAATACATAAATCAATCACTCTAACCCATACAAGATCATGTGGTCCTGTGTAAAATGTTAGCATCATCATAAAATATTTGTCCTTTATGGAGATGAGATTTGTACAACTCTCTTAGTTCCTAGAAGTATTTCACCATGAAAAGAAGTATTGAAAAAAAATATTGTGACCTAATATATCACTTGGCAAGAAGTATCATTTCTCTTATGCCCCTTGTCATGGCTGCAGAGAAACATTTTGCCATTTCTTAAATTTAGAGGCCTGATTTGCTCATGGTTTGTACAAGCAGCATCCTCCTGCTTTATTCATGTAATTAGTCAGCACTAAACTGACGCAAGTAAATAGTCTCTTGAAGAGCCCAAAAATACCTCATCTTCCATGGGAAAACGACTTTAAATTAGCCATGCAGTACATCTTGCAGCTCAAGGAACACCTGAGTTCACAATGAGAGCTCTTCAAACAGTTGTTATGAATGATGGGAGAGCAATCAGGAAAGTTAATGACTTTTCAAAGACAGGGAAGGCAATTGCTGTGACGATACTCTAACAATACCGGTGAAAGTAACTGCCTTTCTGCTGTGTGGGAACATCCATCTGCCAACAATTCACATTTGATACATCACAACAAAGTTGTGGTGATGGCATTAGAAGAAAATAGGGTCCTGTGCCTGTTCTCCCCACAGCAAAGTGAGAAAGTTTAGGACAAGTTGATGATGATCTATTCTGTACAAGTTGCCTAACTGGATGAGAAAAAAACAAACAATGAAACAATGCTATGAAATGAGGAAGAAAGAAACCCAAACCACAATCTTACCACAAAGTTTTCAAAATATACTGGTTGGAAGGAGGAAGGTCTAGACGTATTTTCAGAAACAACAGAAAACAAAATAATTTATCAGAATGACAGAAAGCTTCACACCAGGTAAGGGAAATAAAAAGCATCAGTAACTTTGTGAATTAGCCCAGACAAAGGCCAAAGGATAGACATGGAAATGCAAGGAGAGGAAAAGCCTGGATTACTTTCTTCTCCTAGTACTGGTATTTCATAGTAACTCCCATAATTTACTTCTAGAAATAAAAAACCACAAAGACATAGGCTGGAGGGACAATACCAGCCAAGCGAGCCAGGCAGGTTTCTGGAAAATAAATAGAACTCTTGGTACCAAGAGGATCCATCCTCTCTATCATCTATCTCCTAGCACTGGTATTTCATAGTAACTCCCATAATTTACTTCTAGAAATAAAAAACCACAAAGACACAAGCTGGATAGAGGATACCAGCCAAGCGAGCCAGACAGGTTTCTGGAAAATAAATAAAATTCTTAGTACCAAGAGGATTCATCCTCTCTATCACACTCTCATATTCACACTGGGAACATTTACCACATTTCACAGAACCACAGAATGTTAGAGGTTGGAAGGGACCTCCAGAGATCATCAAGTCCAACTCCCCTGCCAAAAACAGGATCACCTAGGGTAGTTCACGCATCCAGGTGGTTTTTGAAAGTTTCCACAGAGGGAGACTCCACAACCTCTTTGGGCAGCCTGTTCCAGTGCTCCATTGTAGGGAAATATTCTATATTAGCTGGATATGTGAGCAAATCCAAGTTAACTAAGTCTGCTAACTGCAAAATCGTAGGCTGAACTTTCTCAAGCCTGCTTGGAATGTTTATCTCAACAGCCAAGGACACAGGCTATAGCAGCTGCAGAAGAACTACAACAACAACCTGGAATTAAGGCATAACAACAGCCAAGGGCAGGAAGATTCAAGGCAGACAGGAGGCATTCTCACAGACAGCAGTGCATCCAACTACCCGCTTTCTCACAGCGTGCCTTAACGAATTAGACCAATTACACAATTCCACGAGAGTTTGTATCTGGGTGATTTGAGCCAGCTGGTTGGGTCAAGACCTTGTCCCTTAAATGATCTGTCCAATTGCTTTTGTAATGGGCTGGCTTGAACACTCTGTTAGAAGGGTATAAAAATGCATGTTCATATTTCAATAAAGGGACAGTGGCATTGCTTGGATCATATTGGTCTGTGTGTGGCTCTGTATGGATCTCCCAACAATTGGCTTTGTTCCAGGACCCCCCTGTACCAGGTACCAGACCAGGTGGTACCAGGCCTCCCTGCTTCACTCCATCACCCTCACTGTAAAGAAGTGATTCCTCATGTTGAGAGTAGCACTACCAGTACTGAGATTTTACATATTTTACTATTCAAAAAACCATGCTGGGTTTTGATGAGGAAGAGAAATTCCACATTTCAGTCTGTGACTATAGAGAATTATTTATCAGATCAATTAGTTTATTTACTTTGAACCACATCAGCTCCCATAAGACCACCAGAGGTGGACTTCTCTTGATTCATAGGCAATCTAGAGAACTTCAATAGATATAAAATCAAAGCACTCCGGTTATAGTGAGTTATACTATTTCTTAGAGCAGATAGCAAGCTTTAATTATAAATCTTGACAACAACCCTGCTGTTAATGCCCATGTTTGCTGAAAACAGCCTTGTATATGAGGTTTGACTGTCTGGTTTCAAAACAACTCCCTGATAAGCAGGTTTCAAAAGAGGCAGATGGACAAAAGAAAAGTCTAAAAGTTCCAAGAAGTTCCAAAAAGAGAAAGAACTGGAAAAGCAGTGGCTCATCATACTCTTTCAATAAGAAAGAGAAGCTTGTTAATATGTATTTGTCACATTTACAACAAGTAACATTTAATTCTAATACTTCAGTATTTAATTCTAATACTCCAGTCTTACTGCCCAACAAGGTTCTGTCATTAGTCTTTAAAAAGCACAATGGCCCCATTTTGCCTTGATTTACATTGCCAGCCTTTTTTTTCCCCCTCTCAAATAAGTCACCCAAATTAATCTTCCCCAGCTATCAATTTAAACATGCACACAAGTTACTGTCAGCCACCCACAGAATATGTTAGAATCCAATTTACTCAACATCTTTTTTGGTACCTGCTGAATTAAAATATGTAGATTTGGGTTTTGTTGGGGTTTTTTTTTTTCAGTTTAATGCTAATATTTTAGATAAATGAAATGTAATGTGTTTACATTACTATTGCTGTGGAATCAAAACAATGTTAAGTTGCTTGAATAGCTTTGAAAATTGTCAAGAATCAATGGTATGCAATAATTCATCCCCAGGACAAATTTTGATTCCAGCTGCTTGGTATCTAATACACTAAGCAGATCTCTCAATTGTAAGGTAACATTGAAGAGCAATTTAGATACAGATTGCAAACGTCCAGCCTAAAGGAAAGGTTATTATGAGAATTTGGAGGTGTTGAGGACTAGAATGATTCTGTCAAATTTTCTCTCTTATCTAGTACAAGCATTCAACAAGAAAACCCTGCAATGACTACTTTCAGTGCATGTATCACCAACCAAGTTCTGGGCTGCAGCAAGAGCAGTGTGGGCAGCAGGGCAAGGGAGGGGATTCTGCCCCTTTACTCTGCTCTCGTCAGACCCCATCTGGAGTCCTGTGTGCAGTTCTGGAGCCTCCAGCACAGGAAGGACATGGAAGTGTTGGAGCGGGTCCAGAGGAGGGCCACAAAGATGCTCAGAGGGCTGCAGCAGCTCTGCTGTGAGGACAGGCTGAGACAGTTGGGGCTCTGCAGCCTGGAGAAGAGAAGGCTTCCAGAAGACCTTAGAGTAGCCTTCCAGTATCTGAAGGGAGCCTACAGGAAGGCTGGGGAGGCACTATTGACAAGGTCTTGCACTGACAGGACAAGAGGCAATGGGTTTAAACTGGCAGAGGGAAGATTTAGACTGGATGTCAGGAGGAAGTTCTTTCCAGTGAGGGTGGTGAGGCACTGGCACAGGTTGGCCATGGAGGTTGTGGCTGCTCCCTCCCTGGAGGTGTTCAAGGCCAGGTTGGATGAGGCCTTGAGTGACCTGTGCTAGTGGGAGGTGTCCCTGCCTATGGCAGGGGGT
>WBNM01041967.1:32932-45248 GCA_013399055.1 Ramphastos sulfuratus
AAAAAAAAAAAAAAAGAGAAAAAAAAAGTGTCTTACAAGAATAAAACATTCCTTGATTTAATTCACTCTACAAGAGAGAAGTTCCTCAGAAATTGTCATGGGTTTAAGGCACTGGGATGTCTCAAACCATAAAGTACAGACCTCCAGAGGGCTAGACAGGACCCAGGAAATTGTAAATGGTTATTCTCATGGAATCATAGAATGGAATTCTATCCTGTAATTCTGCTGTCTCTTAATAAGCTGGCTGTACACCCAGTTGCCAGCTCTTTCTCTTTTTTCCTCCCTTCCCTCTCCTCCTGAGAGTGTGGGGGAGGATTCCAGGCCTGTCTGCAGCCTGGCTAACTTTTTCTACACAATTCTGGCCTGGTTGGGGCTAATGTATGGAGGCATGAGGTGAGAGAGAAAAGAGCACTTTGGCCTGGGTATTAAGGGATGGTTGGGGGAAAGGTTTTGTGTTATGGACTTGTGCGTTTTATGTGTTTTGTACTGTTCTATGTAGCTATGAGTAACACTCCCATTTAAACTTCTAATTCCTTCCAATCCAGTGTGAAGCGTTCCCTTTACTCTCCTTGGAAGGCAAAAAGAGCATCTCACTTTGCTCCCTAAACCCAAGACAGAAAGCTAAATGCTGTTCCCAACACTGCATCCAGTAGAGTAAACTGTCCTAGGGCTCAAGGCTCAATTTCCTGAAGCTGTTTAGAATCACAGCATGGCTTAGGTCAGAAGGAACCTTAGAGATCATCTCCCCCAACATCCTCATGATGGGCAGGAATGCCTCTCAACTAGACTTGGCTGCTGAGGTTCTCATCCAGCCTGATCTTGAACACCCCCAGTGATTTAAGTGTCCAGCTCAGTGAAGTCCAAAGGTATATCAGAGCCCAAATTCTTGTTCAGGCAGTGGTATATTACTAACATGATATTTTCAAAAAGTGCTCTATGGTTACTAATTGTCACTATTCCTGTAAGTATCACAGTTATCTAACATCATCTACATGTATTATTTCAAGAGAGCCAACAAAACACAGTAACTGGATTGCACTGCAGCATCCAGAGAATTAGTGGTATAAAAGCTACAGATCTTAGGTGAATCCCCAGTTGGCTTCTTTCGTGGAGGAGACTGTTTCTGGAAGCTGCCAAATGGCAACTGCAGAACTTTAAGGTCATTAGAGACTTCAGAAGAGGAACTGGTACACACAAAACCACCATCTGTAGACTTGGCTTTGGAAATCTTTCCCTGTTCTTTATTGTCACCCTCTGATATGTGTAGCTTCGCAGTTCATGATGTCCCTACAAGTGCCAAGAGATACTGCATAATGTCATTTATCTGGTACCAGACACATGCTGGATGGCTGACATGAGTAATTATAGGTGGCTTGGTACTGCTCCAAAGATATTGAAAAACTGACAGAGTTGGGGGTACAAGATGGGGAAGCATAAGCTTCAGACTTACAGAAATCATAAGCTGACACAGTCAGTGTGTATAAAGAGCAAACATTCATATGCCATGCAAGTATCTCCAAAGACCACCAAAAAACAGAATATCTCAGTTCACCATTGCCACCCTGAGTGAAAGTCAGACCACGTGCAGAGAGGGATGAATGCAAATAAGAACATACAACTGAGGTACCAAGACCACCTTCCTCCACCAAGGAAACTGACAGTATGGTCTTTTCATGTTCAGACTGAATTAATATTAAATCATTCACTATTAAAGCAAGTGGAAAAATATAATTTCTTGTTCTTATGGGAACACAGTAAACAGAAGAGTCATTCATGGAGAGAAATGTTTCAGGAGAAGGTTGGAATTATACCAGAGGCAGGGCATAGTCAGCAAAGCTCCTACTGGATAGAAGCTTGAGTCATGGCTGTTCTGGCCAAATCCATATCATTTCCTTGTGCTACACTGCTGAAGAGTGAGAGAGCAGAAATCCAGTACTTCCCATATTATGCCAGGAGTCTCACCAACTCCTTTGCTTTCATTGTAATCATTTTATACACTGAAAATGTATCTTCATCTTTATAAGAACCATCTTGGTCAGGAGTTGATGTGCTAAAGGGAACCCTCAAAGAAGACCCTTCCTAACCAGCATGTAAGTCTCCAAATATGAAAGACAAGAATCTTTCCTGGGCACAACTCCCTCTTCTGAGATTGTTACAAAGGCGTTCAAGCCCAGGACTGCTGTATGCAAAACTCCTCACAAATGAGATTTAGTAGTTGCCAAGCAACTTTATAAAGATAACCATAAAAACTGTACAGAAAAATAGTCACTAGCACGTACAAAAAGCACAGGAGTTTGTGGGGGAGTAGATTTTTCTACAAGGAAGAGAGAGGAGGGATACCAGGAACACCATGTTTTCAAGCTTACCTTAAGTATCTGCAGTTGCTAAAAGCAGTTCTGCAAGTGAAGCACAGCTCCATACCCATCTAAACATTTGGTACTCTTGCTAACCAATAGGAATCACAGGCTTCTGAACTTTAATAGCAGTTCATGCTTTTAGAAAACATTTGCTTAGTCTCCTCAACCATCACTGTCACAGATCCGTACCTTAAACACATACTGAGATCTCTCTCTCACAGTCCATCCCATCAATCAGTCTCTAACACTTATATTTATAGCCTCATCCTCCTTCCCTCATCCTCTGCACTGAACAAACCCTAAGGAAGACCTGGAATAAACCTAAACTAAGTTCAGAAATGGCTAACTTTGTAACTACATCACCACCTTTTGGAGGTTTCTGCACTCCTCTTGGAGGTTGCTCAAGTCTGAGTTACACATACAAGCATTTTTTATTCTCAGCCAAATCCACCCCTGTAACTGCCCCATAGTCTCAGCAGCACTGCCAATAAAAGGACAGATTCAAGTACATTGTAATGCACAATCTGTTCATCAGAATGCTAAAAAGCTTTTAGAGACATCATTTTATCAGACAAAGTAAGGGGAACCACACCTCAAAATGTTACAAACCAATTCTCACTAAGATTCTTACTAAACCTCACTCCAAATTTACTCATTTCAGTAACTTCCCCTACAAGAAAAGAAAAAGGTTTTACTGTGCCAAGAACAGAAATGCTTAAAATGCCAATTAGAAGCTAAATTTTAATATGTGAAGGTCACCTTTCGATTTAAAGGTGAATCAACACACCTGAGTATGTGCACAGACTGATTGGAAGGCTGAGAAAATACACACTACTAGCTAAATAGTCAGGACCATAGAGTGGACCTTTAAATTCCACCCTTTCCAGCCAGGCAAAATGATTCCTCTGGAAGCAATGTAAACCAGTTGAAGACTTAATTATTTCGTTTCAGTTCCCTGGAGTCTTGAAGAATGAAGCGCTACCAAAGAGTGTATCATATTGGTTCTTGAATTTTCTGATTCTTTTTGCTAAGCACATTTTGAAGCATTGAGTCCATAACACATAAAACTAATGCGTTTTCTAACACTGCAACAGAGGCATATTTCCTCACTCCCACTTGTCACCATTAAAGTAGCATATGGTTGAGGGGGAAATGACTTTGAACCTGCCTCTTAAGGACTTCTGCCCTAAGCATGGGATAATATATGCCTGAAAACAGTCTGGTGCAGGAGTGCTTGAGAGCAGCTTGGCAGAAGAACATTACCTGAACAAACCTCACAGTCACATTCACCTCATCTCTGCTTAACTTTTATAAGTGCCGAAATTCAACAGGTTCTGAGGTTACATGGTCACATTAATGTAGATAATTTGTATTTGCACAAGAACTCACACACGAAGATATTTCATGATACGGGAGGATCAGATTTTAAAATTCCAAATTTCTAGGTCCTTGGGGCTTCACTCCAGCCTGCAGCACATACAACAGGGAGGAGATTCTGTCCCTCAGCAGAAACTGAAGAACTTAAATCAAACCAGCACAAATCAAATACAGTATCAAATCTCATTTCTTTGCCCTGGCAAGAACTGAAAAATCCAGGCAGTATGCTACCAGTTACCTAGGCCTAATAGACTGTGCTGGCTGCCAACACTTCTTGACCTGATTCTTCATAACTTGCCAGAAACAGAGTGATGCATTTGATTTACTGCCACGCAGAGTACAGACATTTGCTGACTGCATAAGGTATAATTTCTTCCTCTATCCTTTACATATATTTCAAGATGTTAAAATGAATTAGCCACAGTAAGATGCATTGTGCACAAACAGTGCATTTGTGATTATAAGTAGTCTTAAATAGACCATTTTGTAGTGAGTTGCTACTACAAGTTTCATGGAATCAAACTAATTCGTACCATGTCTCTTGTTCTAAGAGCTCTGAGACCTTCAGCTTAGAGCAGAAGTGTTTGTTCTGCTTTTTCTGCTAAACCTTTAGTGAACGATTTAGCCTCTGAAGTTCTAGTTGATATAACAATGAAAAATATCATGATACTGAGATTCAGAGGTACAGATGGATTGCAGGGAATTAGATCTTTGAAAGGAAGTACAGACTCGTTACCGCTCTAGGCAGAGATGATCTGAGAACCCGATAAAACAATTAAGCCGTGAAGGCTCCAAGCCAGGTGATCTCCAAAGTCAGCACTGGACCACACAACATCCAAAGATGCTTCTGAGCTGAATTTTGCTTTGTTCCATCTACATATTAACCTCCCCAATGAGTATGGAGCCTTTTGTGATTAACATAGTTTTGTTAAACTTGGAGTCTTCAGTAGCTGCCTTACATCTTGAGCTCTCACAGTAGTCTGTTTCAAAATATTACAATATTGCCCTATTTTGACACCTGCTGCAGTTTTACATTTACATAATTGAAGAGGGGTAGCTAATTGCAGTGTGCTTACACAGAACCATTCAGAAGATGGCACAAGAAAACACAGTTCTTAATCAGCTTCAGAAATACCTTCTAAGCAGTCATTCTGTTACATCAGAATTTCAAATCATTTTAACAAAACATCTATCAACAAGAAGTGGTGCATTATCCGTAACTCCTATGAACTGAGCTAGTTTGTCAACTTAAATTTGTGGAAGTCTTTTCAGTGGATGGGAATTTAGATTAAAATTACAGCAGCATGCAAGCTGCTCTCTGCAGAAAGTTCCTGTCACTGAGGTGACACACGAGCCTCCGCAGCTCTGAAGGCTGCTGCTCCTGTCTCATTTCACAGTGATACAGCAATCATCTGCAATACTAACACAGAACAAAGTCTCAGAGATGATTAGTCCCTATAGACTAAAGTTATTATATTTGGCTAAAAATTACTAGATTGTCTCATGCAGTTTTCACAGCTACGTGCCTCCACAGCTTCCAAAGCTCTTCATTCTTCCAGTCTTGGTCCCAGTCATTTCTGAGGCATGATCAGGGCAACTACATTAAAACTCTAGTGATTGTAATGAAAACAGTTGCTGAAATCCTCAGGACAGAAATGAAATGCACAGATACTCCCTAACTATTGAGTGGTACTGAGCCTAAAGTATTCCACCCATCAGTGGATATAAATGGCTTAACAGCCCTCCAAAAATCACTGGAAAGAAAAATACAAGTGTACCTGGGTGCTATAAGGCAAAATGGAAAAAAAACAGCCAAGAATGAAAAATACCTACAAAGATAGCCCATAATTGTTGAATATACTGTATCCACATCAAACAATCATGCTCAAAAATAATTACATTTTCTTGAACTATTTCTACAAGACACAGGCTTAAATCAAAGCAGCAAAAATGTGATGCATTTGGAATCCTCTCACACAGGATTTTAGCCATAGGAGCTGCACATGACTGAACAGTTCCTTGACAGGTCCTTAAACTCAGCATCACCCCTTCCAACTCAGGAGATTAAACCATTTTAGTCCAGTGAACCTGGGCAGCTGAGAGGCTGTTCCTTAGATTAGTGTCAACCAAAAATCAGCATTTGAAAAGAGAAATCTCCAACTGCTGCTTTTGCACTCTTTTCAGTGAGGAGCAGAGCAGTTGTGGGCATGAGGAAGCAAGCATTGTCTAATTTTAAAAGTCTAAGCAGAATGTTTTGGTGTACAGATGGAGACTAATCTCTAGTGAAGAGCTACTAGGGAGAAATGATTTAGCAGCATTGGTAGAGAAAAATGGTAGGAAAAATAACAGTTTTTAAGTAAGTTAAATGTGGACTGGATCCAGTGCACATTTGACTTGTGATAGTACCCATCAATCCACTACAAAAAGTGAAATGTAGGACTCAGACATCAGCTCCCTCACTATTGCTGGATCATACCAGGCATGATAAAGAGAAAATTACCATTAGCAATGTAGCATTATATTTAATTGACCCAAAAAGCCAGCTGTCAAAATGTTTTCAGTCTGCCAAATGAGTTTTTAGGTGTGTGGGAGGACATCTAAGGACTTTAGTAAGTTTCTTACAAAGAAAATATCCATTATAGTGGAAAATGGAGTGGAAACTTAATCAAGTGGATGAGAAAGTGAGGGAAAGCCTCCAGCATGTTCTGATAAATTAAGGACTGTATTCACAAGAGTATTATACTGAATCTGTCATCAATTCCCATATTAGCTATATATTTTTAAAATCTGTAACACTGAAAGCAAATCAAAGAACCCCAACTCCATGCCTGTGCCATACCCCATACAATGGTACTCAGACCAAGAACCATCAACAATTGTTGTCTGTAATGTCTCCAGCTATGAAGCTTGAATTGGTTGAGGAGGTTGAGGAGGAGGGTCAAAATCCAGTGATATACTCAAAGATCTAAAATTAAACTATTTCCTACACATACAATTTAGGAATTGGCAGTACCCTGTGACTTCAGTGGGTTTTGGCAGTGCAAGATGTTGTGAACATCTATTTTTGCAAGCATAAAATGTTCCAAGAAATTTTCTCAAAGTGATGGGGTCATCCCCACTGTTCTCATCTCTAAATCATTTAGCTTCTTGTAAAAGAAGTGAATGAATTCATTGACAGTTGCATCCTCGTCCAATATTAACCAATTCAACCAGCAAGTTAAGGCAGAGGTCTGAAATCCTTTTGGAAGAGAACTCCTTGTGCTTTCATTTTGATCATGAAACAAGCTCATGCCATGCAAATGAAATACCTACACAGGCACATATTTCCACAGTCATTGCCTTTTGAAATTCATTCACATTTTGGAAAGAAGCTAAATATCACATAGCCTTTTTAAGGTTGTTTTAAAAGCTAGATCAGTTCCTTGATCTGGTTCACAGCACAGCCATACAAACATTGTGCTGGCACAACAGATGTCCGGGGGAAGGTGAGGAAACAGGCATGCTTCACATTGTATTGCTATCAAAAACAACTTACCACGAAGCCCTAGTATATATAGACAATATACACATAAATCCAAGATGAAGCCATCTGAAAATTTTACAACGCCCTACAGACACAAAGAAGCGAAACAAAAGTTCTCTAATAGCTTCCATTTTCTGTTAAGTCTTTGTTATTCAAAGATGGCAAACTGACAACAATTAAGAAGATTCAAATATTAGCTTAAATGAAAAGAAGCTACACTACTACAAAAGGAAACTAAAAAAAAAAAATTTAAAAAAAAAATTGGGAATCCAAATTCTATCCTCTCATTAGAGTTAAGAGGAAAAGGACTGCCCTAGGCAGGATACCAAAAAATTTGACAACGCTGCACATCCAAAGTGATTTGAATACAGATCTATTATGTAACAATGATAGCAAGCAGGGCTCCTTCTAGCCTAAGACTGGACCAAACAATGTGCTATTTTTGTTTTACATGTCTAACTGAAGCCAAGAAAAGGCCACTGGTACCTAGCAGGCTTTCTGTGGCCTAGAAGGAACCCTGCTTAATATCAGTCAGGATGTCATCCCTTGAATTTATTCTTACTGGGGCAACATTACATGGTTTGGAAGGAGATGAATCTAGATTCTCACATTTTCACTGAAGGAGTATCCATCTCAGTCCTGAGGTGGAAGGGGTAATTAATTACTGTGAGATGATTTTTTTTTAAATATTAATATAGTTTCTTAATATTAAATATTCAGAACTCGCATCACCCCAATCACCAATTTAATAATAATAACAGGTTCTTTTTCATCATTTATGGAAACTATACACAGGTTATAACAGGATCTAGAAGTAACTAGNCACAAGGCAGTCCTGTGCACCTTGTTTACTCCAGGGTCTGGGCAGGCCACAGACTCCAGACATAGTGGCTCCAGATTCTTTGTCCTCTTTCCCGTGGTTGCTTTCCCCAAAACAGAAGGAGAGAGAGCAGAAGAACATGCCTGGGCAAGCCAGGACATGTATAAGCCTATTTTGGCTTGCTTAGGCCTACCACGACAAGCCCATCCACCATATTAGTAAAACCTGCCAATAATTAATCACTCCAAGTCAAAAACTTCTCTGTGTTCTGTAAATTTATGCTGTTCCTACTCAGAACTCCCCCATTAAAAAAGATTAAATCCAATCTTTTACCCATAGCATTGAATAACCAGGAAATGTAAGCTGCCTTGAGAGTCACTGCTGTGAACACGTGCCCATCATTTTTTTTCTAGAATTCCAGCTTAATATTTAGTCCCAGGCCTGCTAGAAGTACATCTGCTGAACACCAATCTCCATCTGGAATTATATGGCGTTGTGGACATCCATAGGATATCAGCATTAGTGAACTGAATGCATGATGGCCACATGCTGCCTTACTTCTCAAAAGCTCATCATGCATAACCAAATTAAAGGCCTTGCAGAAATATATTTCATCAGCACTATTACTTTTAATCTCATTACAAATTAAAAGTAGCTTATTTTTCACTCTAATTGACACTGATTATATTACTCTCCTACCTTTTTATTAATCAAGTCACATATCAGCTGTTCTACTATTTTACCTGCATCTGATGTAAGGCTGAGGCAAGAGATCCCCAGACATTGTCTCTGCCCTCTCTGATACATAGTTAGTGATGGACAGTTTATTTTTAAAAACCCTCAACAACAGTGACAACAACAAAGGCCCTCAGCTTTACACTACAAAGAGCTCATTGCCCACTTCTTGAGTGTCAAGGTACATGGAGCTGAATGTCTTTTTGGTATTTTACTACCCTTACTTGATTGAGTTGACCTGATTATTCTGCAAAATCATATCAAGAATTTCAGATTACTTCCACCTTTGATCATTAAGCTTGCAAGTCCCAAGATTCGGATAGAGGAGTGTCCCTAAAATAACGCAGCTGTACTCATAGCCTAATTCTTTTGATTATACTGAGATGGATTAATCTAGAAGATGCACTTCTATCAGACTTCTGTGAAATTACTCAAATGTAGGGCTAACCACAACATATAATCATCTCAAATACAACTCTCTGTGGATAAAAGCTATAGAAAAGCAGTTATCTTCTTGCTGTCCTCGTGCCACATTTCACAGGGTGCAGGAGTACCTCAGGGAATGGTTTAGCTGCTATGGATTTTGCCAGCATCAAAACACATTGCTGGCATAGTTCATTCCCTCTAAAGCATATTATATATATATATATATATAAATCAGCTATGGCTTAATACTGCTTATTTGTGATATACAGACTGCTGACTAGAGGAGGGAGTATGGAAGTAAATGTGGAAGTAAACACAGAAACACTTCTTCAGTCTGCCTGCAATGACAAGCTAGAAGAAAACAGAGGCAGAAGTTCAAGCAGAAAGTTGAGTACAAATTACTCACTCCTTATCTTAAAACAAAATGTTGTATTTTTATGTTCATTTCTGGATACTCCAGTACCCAAACCTGAAATATGGAAATGAAATACTCTTGGAAGCAAAGCCCATCAAGTGATCTCCTTTATCCAGAAGCAACCGACTGTACCCAATACATGCACTACTCATAAGAAAAACGAAGAAGGATTTTTATTTACAAAACTTAAATGTACTTTATGTCCTATCTCCCATGCAGACTATTCACTGCATAAAACTAATCCTGTATTCAGGTGAACATGGCATAGAATTTTTGGATTTCCAAATGGTGAGAAACTTCCAGTGCTCTGCTTTGCTTCAGTTATATATAATTTGACCTTTGATAGATTCAGACAGTGAAAGCATTTTTTAGTTATCAAACTTCGTGTCCTTATTTAATTATTCTGCACCCTCAAGCATAAAATGCATTATTTACACAAAGTGCTTTTTACTCTCTATTGATAATTCCCTGATTGTACTGACTACAGCTTTGCACGATGAAATCTTCTGGTCTTAACTTACTTATTTTCAGCAAAAGAGATATAAATTGTAAGTAGCCACTAAGAGAACAAACACCTCTTGAAGACCTCATGTTTGATTCCTAATGACAGAAGACTGAAAATATTGTGTACCTTCTTAAATGCAGTTACTACAGCAATTGTAAGAATAAATCAAAGTCATCTACAGAAGACAGGAGGAATAAACACAGTAGAGTCCCTGTCTGAAAGACCTTATCAAGGAGGGGCAGGAAAGTGTTTGAAGTAGTTCTATTCCCCTGACACTCACACTACTAGTTAGGTCTCTCTTTTCACTAGCCTTGCATTATGCAGACATGCCCAGAAAACAGCTGGTCCTAGACTAGTGAAATACATACTGAAAACATACAATTGAGTGGGAAAACCTTATCGCATCTAACCAAAAACTTGAGGGGAAGCAAAAAAAATTTAAAATTGAGATGAAAAACTAATCTTGAAATTCTACAGCACCCCAACTGAAAAATGAGCACATTTAAACAGAAGTGTTCTGTTTCCATAATGGTCACACATTGCATTTTTACATTTTCATAGAACTGTTATTTGCAACAGTTACTTAAACTGAACTTTCCTGTTCAGTTCTGAGTAATGTTCTGAGTATTTCCAAAACTTTCATCATTGCCTCAGGATGTCTGTGGAAACCACTATCCAGTATCTGAGCTTACAGCATTTCCACACCATTGGCATGAAGACCAATTTTGCCAGTTTCTAGGCAATTCTCAGGTCACAGGATGTTAAGGGTTGGAAGGGACCTCCAGAGGTCATTGAGTCCAACAGCCCTGTCAGAACAGGACCACACAATCTAGTGGAGGTCACACGGGAACACATCCAGACAGGTCTTGAAAGTCTCCAGAGAAGGAGACTCCACAAACTCTCTAGGGAGCCTGTTCCAGTGTTCCATGACTCTTACAGTAAAGAAGTTCCTCCTCATGTTGAGGTGGAACTCCCTGTGCTGTAGTTTATATCTATTGCCTCTTGTCCTATCACAGGACACAACTGAAAAGAGCCTGTCCTCTCCCTCTTGACAGTCAGCCCTCATATACTTATAAACATCTATTACATCCCCTGTAAGTCTTCACCAGACCAAAAAGCCCCAGGTCCCTCAGCCTCTCCTCACAGGGCAAATTCTTGAAGGATGGAAGGTGAGGACAACTGCTACCATGATTTTTTTTTTTTTTTTAAGTTTCTGCCTGCACCTGTCAAACTTCTTTTGCTACTACTTTCTCAACTTTAAGACACAGAGCTTCCTCTGCAGCACAAATAACTTCCTCCCTTTGAGCCAGTACCAAGCTAGGAGCAGGAAGGTTCCCACTTCTTCAGAAAACATCTTGAATGTCAATCTGATATTTCTTTTCTTTAGAATCATAGAATAGTAAGGTTGGAAGGGACATCAAGGATCATCTAGTTCCAACCCCCTGCCATAGGCAGGGACACCTCCCACTAGCACAAGTTACTCAAGGCCTCATCCAACCTGGCCTTGAACCCCTCCAGGGAGGGAGCAGCCACAACCTCCCTGGTAACCTGTTCCAGTGTCTCACCACCCTCACTGGAAAGAGCTTCCTCCTAACATCCAGTCTAAATCTCCCCTCTGCCAGTTCAAACCCATTGCCCCTTGTCCTGTCATTGCAAGCCCGTGTCAATAGTCCCTCCCCAGCCTTCCTGTAGGCCCCCTTCAGATACTGGAAGGCTACTCTAAGGTCTCCTCAAAGCCTTCTCTTCTCCAGGTTGAAGAGCCTTTTCTATCTTTTCAGCACCGTTGGCCAATAATAAAGTCTTTGTAAGTACATGAAGTGTTTAATTTTTCCTGATTTCAGGAGTTGCAAGTAATTCATTAAGACATGACCTGAGGATCCTCACTTATACTGTGTGGTGCACCAATGATATAAACCCATTATTGTGTTTGGGATTTCCCTCTTCAGTTACTGTTATTCACAGCTGAAATTCCACCAAAGAAAATGAAGCACTTTTTTTCCTAATTTAAAAAAATATGCCAAAATCTCTTAATCTTAACAAGTCATTTTGGTGCAGAGTACTGCACAGTTCTTGTACAGTAGCCTGGAAGCCAAGTTACACTGCTACACATTTAATTGTCTGCAGAAAGATTAAAAGGAATTTCTTCACAAAAAAAAAA
>WBNM01041967.1:45264-55935 GCA_013399055.1 Ramphastos sulfuratus
AAAAAAAAAAACAACAAAAGTTGGCTACATACTCTAATAAAAAATATCTGAAACTGCTATTGTAATTAAAAAGTCTTAGAGAGGCTGGAAAGATCATATCGTGGCAAGCATCCAGTATACAACAATCACTGACTTTGAAACTCCTTAATATATTAAAGAAGAATTAATAGAACAGAGACAAATTAGATCCAAACTCATTCAAGCCTAAAAAAGAAAAAAACAAAAACCACAGAACACAAAACCCCAAAACCAATTTAAAAAAACAAACAGCAACAACAAGAAAACCCAAACCCAACCAAATAACAAACAAACCCAGAACCATAAAAAGCCCCTATCTTTTAGACAACATCCAACCTCTTAAGTCCTCAGAACCACCCCCAGCACTCCAAGGCTCTGAAAAGGCACCAGGTCTGGCTACAAATTCAGATGAAGCTCAGAACAAGCCTTTTATGTTCATCTTGCATCATCTTCTTTTCTTCTGTGTCCTTTTTGCACTAAGACATGCCCTGCTCTTAGCCACCAGTCTTCCCTTGAGTGCAGCTGATGAAGAGATGAGTGTTTTCACAGTCCTACGTGGGTGAGGTCTAGACAGAACACATCAGCTGACAGTTTTCAGGCTCCACTTGGATGTTTGATATACAACAGCAGGAAACCTACAGAACCATGTCTAGGTGAAAACAGGCAATTAAAACAGATTCCCCTCTTTTCAAGGCAGCATCTTCAGTTAGCAAATACTGTTCAGTTCATTTAAATTTGATAAGAATATTTCTGGGCATGCACTATCCTTATTTATTTCTTGTGTCTCCATCCCAGCAAATGCCAGCTTATTTATACTGAGACCTTGATAAAGTCTGTGCAACACCTGTCATGCTGGAGTCTTCCCCAACTTCAGCTGAGTAGAAGAGTCTGATGTGACTTGATATTATACAAATCTCACTTTCTAATCTGCTACTAGAAACTGCCATGCCAGTTAGAGAATTGCACAGCCAACAAGAGGACTGCTTGAAAGCTGTAGTTCTCTGAAAAGACACATTTTGTAACCATGCAGTGCTCCATGCTGACTGGCTCTGCACAGCAGTCGCCTTCAGATCTGACCACAGCAGAAGTCAGCATCCCTACTATGCAGTCTTCCCCCTTAACAAAGCCCAGAGTTTGAGAGCCTCTTCTCAACACAGGTATGCCAGGCCTGGAGCACCTAGCTGTTGCCACACCACTGGGTTTGTTTCATCTTTGTTCCAAACGTTCAAGAGTTGAATAAAATGCAAGTAACCCCTTTAGACTGTTCTAATAAAATTACTCTATTGCATTTTTCAGCAAAGAATGAAATCAAGGAAGCAAGGCCATGAACATACAAGAATTTCTCTGAGAACTGTACCTAAAAACACAAATGAAATAAAAAAGACTGAGTCAGGTAGGAAAAGTCAGCATTAATCTGAAGAACAGAAGGTTTAAGCAAATGACTAATAGGACCTTACAAAGCATCACATGTGTGACTGTACCAGGACCACATCATCCACAAACTGATCTGACTCTTGAGAAAGCAACTTTGCAACCTTTACATTGTCTGCAATAACTCAGGGTTTCTTTTTCCTAAGCTTATGAGGTTTCTGCTCATATCTCTGCTCCCCAGGAGAAATATAATTTAGAGAGAAGATTTCAAACAAATGAAGCAATAGCCTAAGAAAGGAAGATGATCAAAAAGGAGAGTTATGATTAAAAGGAAAACCACTGTAGTGATTGCTACATGGGCCTGGAACCAAACAAATCTGTTTCCTCTCCCAATTTCCCATCCAATCACATTGATAACTGTGAATTAAAAGCTTCTACACAAGCTATTTCTGAGAGTCAGATTACTTGATTCATTTCTCCTGACATTTACCCTAGAAACACATTGGAGGCAAGTGATTACTGCTTTAGTACCAAGAGCAAACAGCAATTGTGGCAGCTGCCAGGCCAACAGGTATCAGGGCTGGAGCTCAGGGGAAAGTTGATTGCCCCATCATGGATGGGAGTGTGATGTTTCCTCAAAGTCAAAGAGCCTTCATGAAATCTTGTGTAATTTAGCTCCTGCAAAACAAAAATGGATATCCTGTTCATTTCAGAAGCAGGGTGGGGAAAGGTCCAACCTGCACAGAGGCACCGCAGCAGGCAATGACTACAGCTGCTTTCCTCCAGGATGCCTGTGCTTTGAGGGTTTGACCACCAGTGTCAATGCTTGTGTAAACTATAATCTTAGACTGCTGAAAAGTAGGAATACTCCTGTAAGACTAAAAAAAGAATTTTGGGTTTGTTTTTTTTTTTATTATTATTTCATTTTCTCAAAAAGAGGCAGTGCCAAGATCTGTTTTATCTAGTCCCAGCATGGTCACACAAAATGTCAGTTCTCATTTTCACCAGGCAATTCTGTGACTATATATAAAATATAAAAGACTAAAACCCACATCTTGCGTATTAAAGACATGGAAGAGCTGTTGGCCATTACATGTGGATAACACAAAAATAGATATTTATTATTTTATAGATGAGGATGGGGAAACTTTCAATTTCTTAATACAAACTGGAACTAGAGTTAGATTTTTTTTTTCCCCAGTTAGGGAGTGTGGGTCAATGTACCAGCCTGGTTTCGGACAGCAAGCTCCCATGATGTTATACTCACATTATTTTCCTAGTTTCATCCTAGGTAATCAAATGTGGATGAGCAGGTGCTCTTTACTTGAAGTCATCTTATGATCTTGCTCAGGCCAAGCAACAGCACTTTAAAGTTGGCAGAACAGATATCCAAGCACTTAGTAATTTATTTGCTATAAACCCCTGCACCATGTAAAGATTTCAACCAGTTTAAGTGTTTAAGCTTCTGTTGTGCTATCAATATTTAAGGCACTTCCCATATTTTCAGGGGGTAACTACTTCTTAAGTGCTGGCTGCAACTCCAAGCTATCCACCACCTCCATATAAGAATGAATATATGTTTTTTAAACAATAAATTAAAATTGCCTATATAGCAATTAAAGCTCTATTGAACCCATACAGCTAAAAGCACAGGAAACGTGAATGAAAATACCTGCTTTGCACACAGCTCCATATTCATTTCTTTTCTAGATTCAACATATAGGTCAATGCATTAGTGTTTTGTGATGCTTTCACAGAGAATTGTCACTTGGATTTGTCATGGTAGGGCTAAATAGGCCAAAATAGGCTTATACATGTCCTGGCTTGCCCAGACATGTTTTTCTGCTCTCCCTCATTCTGCTATTGGGAGAAGCAACTGCAGGAAAGAGGACAGAGAACCTGGAGCCACTGAGTCTGAGGACTCTGGCTTGCCCAGATTTGTTTGCATCCTGTGGTAAACAAGGTACACAGGCTCAGCTTGTGTATGCCTTGTGCAAGGCCTGTGTTCTGCCCTAAAAAGGTTAAAGCAAGCCTATGGCTTCACCTAGTATGGTCAAGCTTGGCTAACTGCCATTCTGATTGGCTATTCTGTGTCTGAAGGATCATTAGTCTCGGGCTGTATTGGTAAAAGGAGATGAGCAGGTGACAACGTGCTCTGCCGTTGTATCCATGCTTGATGCTTGCTACTGCTTTATTGTATCCTGAACTGTCTGGAAACTCCACTGCGTCAAGTTTACCAGGAACAGGTTCTAAATGCCTCCACGCGATCAGCCTGCACAGCCAGCGTGACACGGTGCTGAGACTGCACATCACAAGACATCCTGCCTGCACCTGAGAGCCTCCTGCCAAGACAGGAAGTCCTGGAGATAGACAGATCATTCAGAGGAGATTAGGACCAGGTCAGAGATTGTCTGTTTCCTTTCCCCAGCCCTGAAGCCTGGGAAGAATCAGAAGTCTCAGCAGCTGACAAGACAGTAACAGAATTCCCTGGAAGTGTTTGGGTACTGTCTGAAGCTGTAGCTAGCCCTGCGATTCAGGAAATAACATTTTGTGAGTAAATACTTAAAGCCTCTTGTAATTCACCATTGCCTTCTGCCATAAGCAGAAAGGAGCTTCCTGAGTCCATGTGGTGGACAAGTGGTATAGTGACCGCAAGCGGTACAGTAACCGCAGGAACCTTCTCTTCCAGTTCGATCGAGTTCAATTAATGTTATATTGTTACTACTTATTTCTAGATCCTATGTTATTATCTGTATAAAGTTTCCATGACCATGCAATTATTATTAAAATTAGTAGTCAGGGGGCAAGACTCTCGGATATCAAAATTAATAAACAATATTAATTTTGGAAAAAATGTATCTCGCATCAATTAATTACCCCCTCCATAACAGGATTAGAAATAATTAATCATTTTGCTGTGGATCACAAGACTTCACAAGCAAAATACCCAGCGAGGAGAAATTTTGCCTGGACTAAATTTGAAAGCAGTTCTACCACTTCTCAGAAACACACTGCTGCACTCAAAGGAAAAAGTCACCATTCCCTAGCACATATTAGAGGTGAGACAAAAGTGCTAAACAGCTTAGCAAGCAGCATTGGGCTAATTAATATCATATCAGCTCTAATTGGAAGCGATTCAGCAGTCTCAGCTTTGTAGTAGAAGTCTTTTCAGGACTCACTGATGTGAAAGGCTAATACTGACACCAAGAAGTGTATTATTATCTAGCTCTCAAATCCCAGAAGAAAGCTGTAGAGCAATTGTTCACTCGAGAGTGGTCTGGAGTCACCAGCAAGAGATAATCCAGCCACTGTGTTGCTTTCCTTCATGTTACTTTATTCAAACATGCTGTTGCAAGCACATGCTGGCTAAATCATCTCTGTTACTGGAGGTATCCCAAACAGAAACAAGAATAGGACTTCAGCTTCTTCGGTGCTCAGAGGTCCTCTATTCTTTTAAAGTTACTTCATGCAATCTGCAGTCTGAGACATATATCAACTCAGCTTTCCATTTTTTACAGAGTAGCACCCATTCAAAGTTTTAATTCTTTTAACAAACATATATTGAATGCTTGCATTTGTCAGTTTATACAAACCCTCACCTGTCTCTTTGCACTGTTATGAGTAGTGAGAACTTCAATTTGATACCAAATGAACTTCAGCAGCTTCTTACTGCATATTTTCTACATGTTACAGCTGTCCAGTTAAAGGGGTGATAAAGACTAACAGTTTATAATGCTCACCATGATGAACTTATTAAATCATTTAAAAATTATCCCTTCCCTGCTATCAGATACAATTTCTAAAGGACACGAG
Source organism: Ramphastos sulfuratus (assembly GCA_013399055.1). Taxonomy (NCBI): domain Eukaryota; kingdom Metazoa; phylum Chordata; class Aves; order Piciformes; family Ramphastidae; genus Ramphastos; species Ramphastos sulfuratus. The sequence continues at coordinate 50,467 of WBNM01041967.1, forward strand.
AAAGGCGGAGACCTTCGCATACACCCATATAAAATACTTCAACTTACTGTGTTGTGGCACAAGCAGGACAATTATTACCTTCCTAAATGAGCTGTTCGGATAGAAGAGTATTTCAGGGGCTTTCCCCACAGATGTCAATAGGCAGTGCTAAGGAATATTGTTAAGTAGAACATAAGACAACTTAAACCCAAACCAACTTCTAAACTGAAGCTTGTGTTAAGGCATGTGTTTAAAACATCTAGCTCATGTCCCACATCTCTTTCATTCCAAAGAAGTAGTGCTTAGTCTATAAGAGAAATTCTTCCAAAGAGAAGGTCCAGCACTGTAAAAGTGAACTCCAATGACACATTTTACATATAAGTACAGTCTATTGTCAAGATGCCACTTTGCCATGCATCCCTTTATATTGAGAGAAGCTGTGTAGTCTCAAAAATGGCAGTGTAGCTCTTTCCACCATATGAATCATCCTCTGTGCTGTGACAGGAGTGGTATGAACCACAGATAAAAAATTAGCTTTTCTCTCATACCTATTTTCCTGTCAAGTATTAAAGTTCATAATTTTCCAATTCAGAGACAGCAACAAACAGATGGACAAAATCTATGCTTCTGTCATACTATTCATGTGCCCTGTGACAGCCTGGTCCTCCACCGGGGCATGAGCAGCCCTTCACTGTCACACTTACGCACGGGAAATGTGTCACACTGAGTGACACACCACCACAGATCTCAAATTTCCTTTTACTCCATCTCTGTCCTTCCACGGGGACCTTAAATATCTATATTAACTGATTTGTTCCCTTCTGATAGCTATTTTAAGCTGTGTTGCAAGATGAAGCAGTGACTCAAAAGACTGAGCATTGAGCTAAAAATCTGGAACCAAATTCTGATGCTCTGACACTAAGAGTAATGTCTCTTGGTCCTGGTTTCTACTGCAGTTCATTAAATCACTGTGATGGTAAAATATCTCAAGCAACAAGGAAGCAATATGATGTAAAGCATGGTCAGAGTAGAAAGATCAGAAAGGAAATATGAGGAGAAGCAATAATGCACATCCATCTCAGGTGAGGTAAACTGTGCAATGGGAACCTCCTCTGCCCCACAGAACACAGGGCAGAAGGCAGGCACCAACACAGCAAAAGGCTTTTTGCTTCCCTGCATAATATTGATACAGAACTGAAGAAACTGACAGAAAGCTTTTAGTGCCTCTGTAACTGAGCACTAAGTGTGGTGGTTTGGGAGTTCCNTTCACTCATAGGCTTGCTGAGATGGATAAGAATAAGAACTAAAAACATAAGTCAGTCTCTCGGGCTTGCAGACACTCTCGGGCTGTCTAGCAGCTTCTGGCCTCCTCCTCTCTGCTGAGTAACCTCACTAACCACTTTCCTTCTAACTCCCCTGGCCAATCCTCCAAACTCACCTTGCGTGTAAGGCAAACCTTGGGGTAAGGTATAGGGGTGGGAAGAAGGTGGAAGGGTGGTTGGAAGCCCCTCCTTGGGTCTCTGATTTCTGGGAGGGGTGTTGTGTTTCTGTATTACCTTTACCTTGTATATTTCTGTAAATATTCCTGTATATAGTGTATATATCTGCTTGTACACTGTGCTGAGCTGTAAATAGAGCTTCATCTCTTTTAACCTCCAGCACACCATTACAGGAAATCCCATCCTAATTCATTTAAGTAATTAGCTATACTAATATTAGAGAGTTCTTTTTGCCTTAAAATCATGCAACATATGCATGTAGAGGGAGCATCACATACTCTAGCTGGAGTCATCTTGACATTCTTTTCCTCTTTGTAGAATCACAGAATGGTAAGGGTTGGAAGGAACCTCTGGAGACCATGTAGTCTACCTTCCCTGCCAGAGCAGGTTCACCTAGAGCAGGTCGCACACAACAGCATCCAGACAGGTTCTGAATGACTCCAGAGATGGAGACTCCATCACCTCTCTGGGCAGTTTGTTTTAGTCTGTCCTAGTGCTCTATCATCCTCAAAGTAAGAAAGTTCCTCCTCAGGGTTACATGAACCTTCCTATGTTCAAGATTGTTCCTATTACCTCATCTTGTCACTGGGCACCACTCAAAAGAGACTGGCCCCATCCTCCTGGCACCTACTCTTTAAGTATTTATAAGCATTGATAAGATCCTCTATCAGTTTTCTCTTCTCTAGGATAAAAAGCCCCAAGTCCTTCAGCCTTTCCTCACGAGAGCTGCTGCAGTCCCCTAATCATCCTCCCTGTTGTTTCTCTCCTATGACCTTACTTAAAATACTTGAGCCACAGTATACAAACTGCTTTAGAAAAAAAAAAGAATCCACTGAAAAAAATGGAAGGTCACCAAAAAACGTGTGACTCCAGAGGCACTATTAGCTCATAAATTTTAGAAAGGGGTTCTGAGGTTTTGACTTCAGGAGAATACATGGATGAGAAAATACAGCCTGTTAGTACTGCTTCTGCATCTGTACAGTGTGCACAGAGGATTTCAGTATGCAGAGTGCATGATGCTAGCTCCTCTTTAAGCTGACAAACCCAGTTCCCAATTCATGCTCCAAAACATACCCAGGGTAACATGCGGTCTCAGAGGAAAAGGCCAGGAGTTCAAATGTTCTCCAGCAGTGTACATGCAATCACCTAAAAAAACCTTTGCTCTCCAAGCCAGGAAGGCTTATGTAAACTGAAATGAACACAGTAGACTAATAAAAAATATAATGAATAAAACATTTGAGGTTTTAGCATGTAAAAATTAAAAAGTTAACATGACAATAGGCAACCAAAGTTCATTTATTTTTGGATTGTGCATTTGTGTCACTTCAGCTGTACATAAAAGGTTTTTCCCTAATTCATATGGCTTTTTAGTAGTTTGCATAATGCAGAAACTAGCAGCAGAAACTAAGCAGAGTCTATAACATGACTTCATTGCAGTTGATAGAAATGGAACAGCGAATGAAGTATCCATCCAATACCTGCTCTGAACTGGAAGATATTATGACTTACCAAATTATGTTAGATCTAATTTGGGGGGGGGGGGGGGGNGGGGAGGGGAAAAAGTCACTATAAGTTAAATCTTTCCTCAAAATTACTGTCAGAAAATCCATGCATGCATCAAAGTAGTACTAGGATGAAATCCTAAATTATATTTTATTATTAATATAACTTCATTAACATCTTTTGCAGTAGTGATTTCTATACGAAGAGAAGCTCTTCATTTCTAATCTCTCTACATTGCCACTGCTCAGCCCATTCTGTGGTGCTTTGTCAGAGCAGATGCTACTATATTGATTTTACCTCCATATCTCTATTTTGTCCCATTGATTGAAAAGTCATCAAAACAAGTTTATGCTTATTTGAAGCTAATATCTAGGTTGCCTTACTTGTAAATGAAGGTATAGGCAGATTGTTTAGCATGTTAATATGCTAGCAAGTCAAGAACATTCCTAATTCATTCTCAGGGAGTCTCACAGTAGGCATTTTCATCAGTGATTAAAGTATTAAAGCTTATATTGCAACAACAATTAATACTTTTCAGCTGACAGCCTTCTGACTCTTATGTCTAGGGTTTCAAAGCAATTTACAAATACCAAAAAAAAATTAATTCTCAATACCCTGCAAGCAAGAAATATCTTTGTTTTTCAAGGGGCAAAGGCAATGTACTGAGGAACACACAATCATGTTCAAAACTGGCCTAAGGTCCAGACTGTAGACATGAAGAACTGACACAATGCTTAACTTCCATCTATGGTTTAGGTTTTGAGTACAGTCTACATTCCCAAGTATCAAGGCCTATGTTTCTCAGTTTAGGCAATGAACATCAGAAATGACTGAGGAAAACAACCAAAGAATTACAGGGTTTTACAGACAAGTGATCATGTTTTAATCATAAATCTCTGACCACTTTCCTATCTCCAACACCACCAAGGGTCATTTCATTTGCATTCCCAACTCTGATACTTTAGAGCAAGCACTACTGTCAATGCAAAATAATACAGATTCTCCCCTGAAAATAAAATTCTGTGAATATAACCAGTTGTAAATGTTTAAACTTGAAAGCATTAAACAAAACAAATTAACTTCATCTTCTCAGCATTTAGATTTTTTTCCAACACACACATAAAAGTGTAACTTTTTGGAGAAGAGAAGCAGCTATAGTTTTTGATAGCTGCTAAGTTTAGAAATAATAGTAAGGACACAGTAGTGTTGAGATGACATAAAACACATGAAACCATGATTCCCTACCCTATAGGCAGAAATAGATGACACCAAGCAAGAAGAACATAACTCTTTCTTACGAACAGATGACAGCAAAATTGACTAACTTCAGTCTGCTGTTCATCATTGCCATCACTAAGTACTGGATGCCTCGCTGACCTTATAGCCAAGCAAGTCCTGAGTATAGATTTAAAGATAAATGAAAAGCCTGATATGACTGAAATAAAAGAAGACATCTCACAATATCAAACAATTTAAAGCAGTATGCATCTTTTAAGTAAATATGCATTTAATTAGTCAACATATTTTAAGCAACAACCATCATTTCCTTTAAAACTTTACTTTTCTTGTGCCCTTACAATATGCTGTGGCTGCTTCATGAAAAAACAGCCCAGATTGAAGCTAAGATTCAGTGTAGACAGACAGGGAGCGAGGAAACTTGAATTACTGCAAGAACTTATAATTTCCATGTACATGATCTGTGGCTTCTGACTGTATGCTACATTACTGAACAAGAGCCCTCTCTTTTCCTAATAAAGCTTCTTCCATCCTTAGCAAGCAAAATGTCTTAATCAAGGGAGGGAAAGAGCATCTTCAAAGTCTAGGCTTTTAGAATGGCTTCCAGTATTCCTCACCAAAACCCAGGAACTGTGAATGCCTGAAAACAGTAGGTATAAAAGAATTCAGGAGGAGTATGCAGAACAATAATGATGCATATGATTACAAAGAGTGGAGAGCAACTTAAGCAGTTTACGCCAGAAAATATTTCTTATCTACCCACATAAAATGACCAATAACTGATCTAGTCAATTCCTGCTTCCAGTCTCACAAATAAATGTGATCATTTGTGTGCAGTTTGAATTAAATGTGTCCCTCTAAAAGTGAAAGTTGTAAATGATCACAAACCTTCCACCAGTGCTAGCAATAGCATTGAAATGAACCTTAAGTCACTGGACTACAATTTATCACATAAGCAAAATGCCAAGTGCTACTTCTTTAATTGTATGAAAAAGCTGCTAAGGAAATGCCATCAGTTAACAACTCTTTTGCTGCTTTCCATTTCAGAGTGAAAGCAACTAAGGCCTCATCAATGCTGCCATCTACAGAGCACTTCTCCAGTTCAAGAGATTTATTTTTTTATTTTTAATTAAGACCTTGAGATTTAGTATTGTCTGACAATCAACTGCTTGGAAACCAGACATTCCCAAGTTGGTTTCTACCTGCAGCAGTCCCAAATAGGGATCTTTTTTAGTGCTTCTTTTTTTTTTTT
>WBNM01041967.1:55983-85875 GCA_013399055.1 Ramphastos sulfuratus
TCCCCTGAAAGGAATAAACAAGGGAAGAGCCATGGGACAAAAATTATTTCCAAATAATTTTGGAGGCAACACATTTGCTCATACTGCTGTGGCTTAATATCACCTGCAGTAGTAACATCACCTGCAGCTTACAGGGAATGAAAAAAAAAAAATCCAAAGGAAAAGTAGTGCAAGATTTGCACATAAATAGCTGAACTAAAAAAAGCCTTCAGTGTATCCAGGAATATTTCCAATAAATAAATATATGGCTAAAATAAGTAATTCATTTTGAGAAATGCATTCTATCTGAAAATATGGCATTTTCTATTTTATCTGCCACTATGACTGATTCAAGTCACAATTTCCAAATTTCAGAAGGCAGAAGCAAGTCTCTACCTAAAACAAAGTTATATGAAGAAAGTATTTCCAAAAAGTAATACATAAATACAAAGTAGATACAATTATCTCTACAACAACTTTTTGTCTTGCTTTAGGATAGAGACAAGTAAATTATATTTACTACAAACTCAGGCAGCTTTCTTTAATATAGATAAATCTCACTCTAGAAGGTAAGATTACAGTGAAAACTTTGCTTTGACTTATCTTCAGCTGGCTGTGCTGTAAACTGCAGGTCTCCCTGTGTATTTCAGCCCCAAAAACACTACAGTTTGTTCAGCATGTTCTCTTCTGTAATCACAAAATACACTTTGGTTAGGAAAAGAAGTCATAATTATTCCTGCATTTCCAGTGCTAAACCTTTAACCAAATATAGAGAGCCAGCTTAGCTCCACAGCCCCAGCAATGTTACTTGTTCTGGCAGAGAGAGCTGGCCTCACTCCAACACATCACCAGTCCATTACAGACAGACATGGTAACCGAGTCTGGAAAGGACTCATGGCAGAGGGGAGATTTAGACTGGATGTCAGGAGGAAGTTCTTCGCAGTGAGGGTGGTGAGACACTGGCACAGGTTGCCCAGGGGGGTTGTGGCTGCTCCCTCCCTGGAGGTGTTCAAGGCCAGGTTGGACGAGGCTTTGAGTGACCTGTACTAGTAGGAGGTGTCCCTGCCTATGGCAGGGGGTTGGAACTAGATGATCCTTGAGGTCCCTTCCAATCTTACCGTTCTATGATTCTATGATTCTCTGAGTTTTTTTCCTGATAAAGTGCATTTGGCTATTCAAGCTGCACACATTGCCAGGACGGGTTGAAAACTAGGAAAGAAAATGAAGCCCTTGCCATAAAGCATTTCTGAATGCTTGGTACTGCCAGAACTGTTTCCACAGCTTCTGCTCCCCTTGTTGCATAGCCAACTCTGTCCTCTCCCAGCAGCAGTGCTGCCTGCCCAGGGGATGCCTTCAGAAAAATGGGCCTGCTTCTTTCCAAACCTTCACCTTCTTCACAGCACTTACAAAGCAAATCATCTCCCTTGCTTCTACCACGAAGGATCTAACACGATCATCCAGGTGCCTGTTCACAGGATCTGCCAAAAATTTCAAATGAATCCTGAGTTCCACATCTGCTCCTCACCCTTGCTGTGTTTTCGAATTCCAGCAAGTTCATATTTGCCTGCCATCTTGAACAGATTTGATAGCTAATAGTGATCATCACTTGGAAGATTACTTATAGGACTCATTGTATTCATGATATACCACATGATGGAAGGACATAACAATACAAATAGCAGTAGAGCACAGAAAATGTCCTCCCTTAAGCACCTGCCAGGCACTACGCAGAAGACATCTCAGCAAGCTCAAATGAGCAAAACTCCACGTTTGCTTTGCTTATGTATGAAGTCTTGTGCAAACTACAGTTTAGAGAGAAGTTGTTTCTATTCTAACTCTGTATGAATTTCAAATACTTAGTTTTATTTTTAAGATGACAGTTATCTAGAAGGCAAAGCTTTAGGCACCCTGTCTTAAGCCTGAAAATAAAAAATCTGTTGAAAGCAAAACTGGTTAGGCCAGCTCAGAGATTACCAGCACAGAGGATATACTTTAATTAGAAGGTTTTCACCATCAGGTTCCTGTAGACAACAACTACCTGCCTAAAAGAAATGTAAGAAAAGAAGCTGCCAACATTTTCCATTCAAACATCACATGGGTGAAAATTCAAAACGTTTTTTCAAAGGTCAAGACAAATAATCAGGTTTGCTGCTAATTTTGTAACTAGTTACATATGAAACTGATATTGCTAGAATAAACTTCTAGGTAAAAATTGACTCAGTTTTATTCTTTTTTTTTTTTTTTTAATTGGCTTCATTCAACTCTTCCTTGTGTTTTCACATGCATATAAGAATGTCTAATGTAAGCCACTCAGGCATGGTTTTATATATTCAGCCCAATCAGAAGCAGCTTTTCCCCTTTCATACATTCTCCAGTTCCAGTGAAGCAACAAAAGGATAAATCTAACTATACAAACCACTGGTAAAAGTATGCCAGCCCTTATCATACCCATTTGTTCAATCTTACTGCAAAGGATGCCCTTTGGCAGTTCATCCCTCAGAGCAAACACCAACTCCTCCGCGCGAGCATGTGTGCAATCTTTCTTAACCTTTAAAAGGCTCTGAATACAGGAATTTAAATAGTTACTACCAGCATTACAACACAAAGTCAAATCATTTTTCCTCATGTGTATGTCAGACTGCACTTCTGAAAGAAGCTACAAAACCAGGTCTTTTTGCTGAAGGTATGGAACAGAAGAACCATGTAAGTTATGTATAATGTCTGGATCAAACATTATTTCTGATCTGCTTCCTGAGCATCACTTTTATTTCCAATGATATTTTGGAATCCAGGAACAGAAAAAATTATAAAATACAATTAAAGTGTGCTATTAAACATTTCCAAAATCCCAAACCTATACAGAATACATAGCCAGCTACATCTCAAGCAGGTAGCAAAGACCAGCCTGCAATTTATTTTTTTTTAATATGAATTTAAATACTTCTTTATTCGGGAAACTATCTATCAGCACCAAGTAATGAGTGAATTCTCTGAATTGCCATCTGCCTGCAGAGATAAGTCTACACAAAAATGGCTAATGCACCAATGCACAATCAGATGAGCATGCAACAGCACGAGGTGCTCCATTCCCTCAGCACACGAGGGACGCCAGATGTACAACAGCCTCTGTAGCTCCCTGGGTAACGTCACGGCTGGTTTGCTGGGGAGCTGGCTACTTAACTGCCATTTGAGGCTGGCTGCTGGATACACCATGACATCCACTGTAAAACTTCTCAAACTGCTCAGTCACAACCAAATATCTGGAACAACATCACTGCATCGTGATGACTACTCTCCCTCTCACTGCTGGTACAGAAACTTTGCCTGAGAGCTTGATGTATCTCAGTCCTCCCTGTGACTGTGGAATCATGGCTAATCAGCTCACTGAGACCAAATGCTTCTCACTTTTCTGTAAACTCCTTCAAGATGTGCACACATATAGGCACACCTAAGCAGAACACTCACTTTAGGATCACTGTCTGCATAGAAAGAAGCAGATTCATTTGTTTCACTGCAGTGAGTGAACAGCTTTTGTGTTCTCAACAGCTATCAGACTAACACTGGCAGCACAGTGATCCCACTAGGAATTACTTCTTTAAGTTATTGTCATGCTCATGTTGCCCACTTCCCTGAAAAACATAAAAATAAACTTGCTGGTATCCATCACATTTCAATAAATCTTTCTCATGTTAGGTGGTATCAATGTACTAGTCTTATTTATTTAAGTAGAGGCAGTTTTAATGACTTTTCTGATCAGAAAAGTTTGACATGGTGTATGTGAAACATTAACCCAAAAAAAAAAAAAAAAGGAGAGAGTTGGTCTAGTTTGCAGCTCCTTAAATATTAGTGAGAATTCATTCTAAGAGATAAAGGAAATACTCAAATCAAATATGTGACATCTTCTATAAGCAACCTTTTAGCTTTCTACTTCCCAGAATAATTCCAGCACACTGTTAGAGCTACCATAAGCTCAGACTAGTGACCACAGCAATGAAACCAGGTTCCTGTATTGTATATATTTTCATCATTGTGCTATAATAAAAATGCATTTGTTTTCACTTACAATTTATATGGTTTGGCAAGTTCAGCAACAAAATGCAGTTTGCATCTTGGGTAATGTTGAAGAATTTTAGCATGAAGCTGCACCTACAGACTCAGAGACTTCCAAGTTTGAGATGTGCCTTCGCTCTGCCTCTCGGGTGTCTTTACTTCCACAAGGTTGCACTTCATTGCAGGGTTGACTGAGCAAAAGCTTGTGAAGTTGTCCCTTGGGTGCTCCCTCATCTCTGATCATGCCTGTCTAATCATTTCTTTTTTCTGAGATAACCAAGTTCTCTATCTTCCTGTCATAAGAAGGAAAAAAAAAAAACCCCACACAAAAACAAAACAAAACCTCCATCTTTCAAGGTTATTAGAAATGCTTTGTAATTAACAACCTTTGTATTTTCCCCAGCATTTGCTTGCATAGAATTCACCCTTATTTTTTGTGTTAACTTTTAAGAAACTTCCAACATCTTGGAATTCATTGAAAATAAAAGACTTAAAGGTACTTTTTTACATAATGATAATAGACTATAGAGTTCTGTAGCACATTTAGTTTGTGTAACAGCTCTTCTGCATTTTTATCTGCACAGTTCTTTGAACAGGTCTTTAACACTTCTCAGAAAATGTAAGAATGAACTGAGAGTAGGCAGAAAAACAATTCCTGTGCAACCTTAGCTTTGAAATGAAAGACACTGTCATCTCCCAGTTTAGCAAAAAGGGATAATAATATCCTCTGACCTTTTAATCATAGAATGNACAGCACGTTTTCAACATAGAGACCATGTTGTTTTCTCAAATTTCCCAGACACACTTATACATATGTTACACAAGTTACCAATCTGGACATGAAATCTAACAGATCAGAGTGTGATGAATTTACTGTACAGGAACAGGTCGTCTGCACAATTCAGTGGATATAGCAAGGATTTCCAGGTGGCCTGGGCAAACATCCCAGACACTCCAATTTTAGCAAGATAAGATTTGTGGATTAAAAAAGACATTGAAAATGGTAGCCTTATTATGGGGTTTTTTTTAAGAGTCTGTATTAGAGAAATTTTTCGAACATTACATATTTAGTCATTTATCTATTCTTGTTACAAACTTAATAGTGCTTTAGAAATGTGTTGTGAATTTTGGGAGCAAAAGCTCTATAATTTCTCTTGCTACATTAATGCTGCTGTCCTACTACTTCAGTTATTTCAAAGGTTTTTGCTTTTTGGCAATGGTATTTGTGTTTTGCATAAGAATCGTATTTCCAGTCTCAATATAGTAATCCTCAAATCTATGTCCAGCATTTGAATTTTTATGTCATTTTTAAAGCCAACAGAAGAGTGCTCCCTGATAAAAGGTGGTCTCCTGAACCAGCCAGACCTGTCCAGAAAGTGGTACAGAAGTTCATGATCCACAATTCTGATCTGTGAGACATGGACACAGAGTGAAGTAGATTTCTTTCTGCCTCCTCAGTGCAAGATGATCACTGAGCAACAGATTCAGCAAGTTATGATCTGCTGCCAAAGCTGGGACTCCTACAACTGAGTTTATACACCACAGTTAAATGACTTGCTCATGTTCACATCAGAAGAAATCTCCAATTAGCAGAGCTTTGGTTTTAGAGCCAATGAATGCTCTGCTCTTTTCTCTCCCTGCCTTCCTTTATCTCATCCCTTTCATTTTCCCCTAGACAAACAAACCATTACATCAATAGAAAGGTCTCTCTCACCTCTGTCAAGTGACAAACCTGAGTACAAACCTTGATGTCTTCTCTGAAGGCATGATTTTAAAGATCTGGAGTCACAATACAAAATGCAATCATAATTAAGCATATACAATAGCAACCTTTGTTTTTTGTTGTTTTTTGGTTTTGGTTTTTTTTTTTTTTTTAGGCAGCTACCATACAGTTACAACTCTGTCACTACATTTGCAGAAAATCAAACACAGTGTGCCCAGTTTTGGTCTTCTAAGAGGGCTTGCAGCAAATTTACATTCAAAAAATCCCAATAGCATCATTTCTACTAGCGGTAGATCACAGCACTACTCTGAACAGGAAATCTGCTGCAGCCTTACATGGAAACCTACATTTCAAAAGCAAAACTCCTTCCAAGAAGAAAGCAACAACATAAATTATCAGAATAAAGGATTCTTTATTGAATCAAATATTTTAGCTGTATTTTGCCACAGGTGGATTTCTGGCCAAGCTACAAATGATCTGAGCTAATTCTGCATTTAGAGAGTAATTTTTTGCAGTGGTTGATATGTACGTAACAAAGCCATAGGACTTGGCACAGTGGCTGGTGACATTAAAAACGAACTTATGTTGTTATTAAATTCCTGTTTTGTCAAAGATTCCATCTGCTCACCTCTACTTGAGTCTTTTAAAATACATACAGCTCAATTCCTGATAGTAAGACATAAAGTAATATCTATGGTGGCTTTAGAGCAAGAATGTTGTGATGATAATTACTCATGTAGTAGATTCTGTGTGTCTGGACAGCAGATTAAATACCAATATTTTAGCGAGGTATTTAGAGGTTTACTCAAAGGAAGAAGCATCCAGAGGTTTCATTCTTTTTCCACCTTCTGCATTATTTGTACAACACTTTGTACAGCCCTTCGTGCAGTTCCCATCTGTTTATATAAGACAAGCTCACTGCAGCTATTGAATAATTCGATCCTACTATTCTTTTGGTACAGAGAACATTAATACAGACCAAAGGAATCAACTGTAAACAGAATTTAAAAAGACAGAGACCCGGTGAGGTCACTAAAGTTTACACTGAAGAAACATCTGCCTGTGGTCAAGTACACAGATGAAAAGGTTGTATGTATTGCCTCAGATCTATTCGTGATGACAGCAGAAGCACAATTCTCATTCAAGGTCAACAAACAGCAGAAAAAAAATCCACAGGCAACAAAGCTGCAGCTAACATAGAGGGTGACTCAGTGTGCCTGGACAAATGAGAAAAGCCAGTTCTTAGCAGATCAGTCATACTGTTTCACTGAAGGTGACAACCAGAAGCACCCTGTAGAAAGGGATGTGGGGGTGCTGGCCAACAGCAGGCTCAGTATGAGCCAGCTCAGTATGAGCCCAGTTGTGGGCCAGCTCCCAAGAATGTAAACCATGTCCCATGGGGTGCATCAAGCACAGTATAACCCGATGGTCAAAAGAGGTGGTTGTCCCACTACATGCTGTGCTGGTGTGGTCTCATCTGGAGTACTGTGTGCAGTTGTGGGCTCCACAATTTAAGGAGGATGTGAAGGTCCTTAAGTGCCTCCTGAGGAGGGCAACAAATCTGGTGAAAAGTTTGAAAGGAATGTCCCAAGGAGAAGCAAAGGACTTTGGACTTGTTTGGTTTGTAGAAAAGGAGGTAGAGGGGCAACATCACTGCTCTCTAGCGCTTCCTGAGAAAGGGGCGTGTTGATCTCCTCTCCCTGGTATGCAGTGACAGGACATGTGGAAATGGCTCAAAACTGCACCAGCAGGAGTTTAAACTGGACCTTAGGAAGCATTTCTTTACTGAGAGGGTTGTCAAACGCTGGAATAGGCTTCCTAGAAGGTGGTTGATGTCCCAAGCCTGTCAGCACTTAAAATACATTTGGACAATGCCCTTAACAACATGCAATAGCTTGGTCAGTCCTGAAATGGTCAGGCAGTTGGACTAGACAATTGCTGTAGGTCCCTCCCAAATGAAATAGCCTATTCAGTTCTAGTCTAAATTCAGCACAGCTTGACCAGTGCCACACTCCAGGGGTTTGTGCTATATGTGCACATACACAGCAGACAAAAACCAGAAGTCTAGTTTCTGATTTATATTTATACCATTTCTTGCCCTATATCTGAGTGTGGAAATCATTCTTGAGAGTTACAAAATACACAGCACTCCACCTCCAGCTGAACTGCAGGAAGATATTCATTCCCCTATGACTAGGAACTGTGATGGAAACAGTGTTTGATGTGAGAAAAGCAAAAATATGATATTTCCTATGAAAAAGAAGGAATTACTAGTCTGGATAGAAACAGGTTTTTATTTAGCATATATAATTTTACTAATATTGGATCTCCTAAGTAATTGCAAGATTTTCAGACTAAGTCTGCTTTCCCAGCTGCAGAATTCACAATGGGGTTTGCTGCACCAACACTTCCAGTGCATCTGTTAGGAAACTGATCTGGCTATTGATAAATATTACTTTAGCATTCTAGATGCTGTCAAAGTTGGTTCAGGATAGTTTGTTGTTCTCCTGCTATTTGTGGAATTAATTTAATTAATTCCAGCTTAAACACAGTCCTTATTTCAATGCTTCCAAAAGTTTCAGATAGTCCTTGTATACCAGCATTATTTGGATGCATGCACTTCAACTCTGTGTAGAGTTCAGATGTCTTGAGAGATCAGCATTATAGGGAAACAAAAAGATACTTTGAAAAGACTTTGTTCATACTTTTTGTGGCAAGAAAACTGCATGTGACTTGTATACATACTACAAGCAGTATGGCATGGCATGCTTTGCTATAAAAGCAGACACTTAATTGAGTCAGATATTTCATAAATGAAAGGGATTTTATTGTTTTAATGACTTATTCACTTACTGATGATATTCAGGTCTCTCCTTTTCCTTGTTCTAGTGAAGGGTATCACAAGAGATAAAGGACGCTTGCAAAAATATTTTGGCCCATTATGCACCCAAATAAATACCCTCAATTGCCTATGGCACATAGATGTAATTAGACAATATTTTTCTTCTAAGGCATAAGGCTGTTTAGAGATGTGGTTGAATAAGCACATCAAAATACAGAGTTTCTCAAGAGTTGAGCTGGAAAGGTCAGAAGAAAATTATTAAAATCTGTGATTTTATTCTGTTTAAAGAAAAGAGAAACAATGGCAAGCCCTGGAAAAGAGGCAAAGAGTAGAAGAAGAAAGTCATTATTATAGAGACAAGTTAATTTGTCAGAAGCAGAACCTGAACAAGGATATTTCCAAACTGCATTATAAAATCAATTATTAGTATAATTTATCCTCCACCTACAAGTTTCTTTATGCAACATCAGAGTTTTGCAACATATTTCCCCTCTTCTGTCTGGTTGCCTGCACTTAGGGTCAGCTGATACAGCAGAACCATGTGACATTGGTTCATACGGGTGGGAATAGACCAGTGTGAGAAAGAAGCTGTCATGGAGACTCACCTGGAGTAGTGTCAAAGCTCAGATTCTTGTTCTTTGCACAGGCTACTTGAGAAGGATTGTGTAGAAGGGTCATTGGTTATGTAGGTGAATATATATCATGGAATATTTTGCATTCTGCCAAGATACTCAAGTCCCTTAAGACGTTTCTCTTTGCCAGTCACTTCTATTTCAGATCACCAGTCTTTAAAAAAAGAACTAATATATACTAGAATACATGCAGCAAGAGCTAGTACCTATATAAATATGTCAGAAGATAATTGCCCACTCTCTAACATCTCTTGAAAAGACACACAAGAAGTGCTAAGAGTTTGCAAGAATCTGCTTCAGTAGAAAACTCTGAAATTCTTTTGAAGTAGACTGCAGGGGAGAGATACAGGTATAAGAGAAAGTGCCCAGTTTTCCACCCAAGTAACATCTGCAACACTTTCAAACCTTTCAATTACCCAAGAAGCATACCTCAAGCGCCCACTTCACAAGTCCAGCACAATACTCACAACTAACAGATTTGGTTCATAATAATAATTAAGAGCAATAAACCAGTTAAATCAAGTCATCATGGAGACAGTGTTGAAAATAATACAATGCAATATAAATGCCTTGATCTGAAGTTATTTCCGTGGCTTCTCAGCTTTCTCTGCAATGCTACATAGATTTTTCCTGGGGCACAGAATGGTCTTTTCCTTGGGAGAAGAGTTCTAAAAAGTGCTGAACTCTGACACAGGCATGTGGCCTGTCAGCCAAGCCAAGAGTGAGAAGTATCCCACTGAAGCATGGAATCAACCTTAAGGAAAGGTAAACATTGCTTTTAAAGCCACCTTTCCTGGTTTGTGTATTTAATTCTTTAAGTATTCTGCATTTGGCACTTGAATGAAATTAAACTAAACCTGGAATAAATAAATAAATGAACAACAACAAAACACACACGCAACCACAAAATTAACCCACAAACAAGAGACAACCTTTAGATTCCAGACTATGAAGCAGAGAAGTAACCATATCCCTGGAACAAGGCTAGCTTCTGGAAAGGTATTTTCTGTAACATCCTGAATGATCTCTAGCGGTGTTTATGAATTCTCTCACTACTAACATGGATGAGTACACTGCAAAGAGGTACCTAGAAAAACTGCAAAACAAAGAGTTGTTCTTCTCCAGTTCTGAACTCCAAACAACAGTCTCATTAAGTGTATCTTTTGCCCAGCCAAGATGCTTTATTGCATACGATGAAGTCCATCTTGGTCACATGAAGAGATTTTTTAAGTGAATGACTTGTCTAACTGTCTAGCTACTAACTTCTCCTGCATGAGAAAGGTATGTTTTGAAGAATACTGAAAGACAGAGAGGGCTTTATTAATAGCTATAATTATATGCTTGGGGTAATTTAGTAAAAAATGAGCTGCACAGTGTTTTCATCTGGCTCTAATATTGCTGTGTCTAACAGTTAGGGGAGAAGCAGGAAGTCATGAGGAACCTACAAATTAAATAAATTGGATCAAATCTAAGCAAAGCATCTGCAGATTTACCTGTGACAACCTGTTCATCCAACACAGGCAGTGATGAAGGAAACAAGCAAAGCACTAGCATATGCTGCTCAAGAGACAGCAGTAAACCACAGTGGAAAGCAAATTTTATTGCTATGTCTTGTTCCTAAGTACCATCAAAATGTTTCCATATTTCATCATTGAGAGCGTGCACTGTGTATTAATGGGTGGCAGAGAGTCACAAGTTACTGCTGTGGCTGAGGCTTAATCATCCACCTCTACTGTCCAGACAGGCAACAGATCCAGAACAATATGAGGACATGTCTGCTGTTCGCTCTTCTAATACGAAAATTGTATCACCAAATTGCTGGGCCAGGGTAAAGAGCTGCAAAACCTTTCAGTCTTCAACACCTTCTGTATTTCTCTGCTAGTTGAATGCTAAGCTCTTGATTCATGATTACTTACAAATCAAACTACAGTGGACACTCAAAAGCATGAGGGACAAAGGTGGAGGGAATAGAGGCAATACAAAAAATAGCCAAACTAGGAAGCAGCAAAGGTCTTCCAAAGAAAGCTTATCTACAGGCGGTGATGGTTGATGGTTATCTTGCACAATATGAGAGAAAAAAAAACAGTCCTGATCCCTCCTTTTACAGTATCACAGTATCACCAAGGTTGGAAGAGTCCTCAAAGATCATCAAGTCCAACCCGTTACCACAGACCTCAAGACTAGACCATGGCACCAAGTGCCACATCCAAACCTGCCTTGAACCCCTCCAGGGACGGTGACTCCTCCACCTCCCTGGGCAGCCCATTCCAGTGGGGAATGACTCTCTCAGTGAAGAAATTTCTCCTCACCTCAAGCCTAAACTTCCCCTGGCGCAGCTTTTCACTCCTTAGAGGCTTCTTTTGTTTCTTCAGAGAGGAACAGTGTGAAGGCCAATGGCATCCTGGCCTGCATCAGGAATAGTGTGGCCAGCAGGAGCAGGGAGGTCATTCTCCCCCTGTACTCTGCACTGGTTAGGCCACACCTTGAGCACTGTCTCCAGTTCTGGGCCCCTCAATTTAAGAGGGACATTGAGGTGCTTGAATGTGTCCAGAGAAGGGCAACGAGGCTGGTGAGAGGTCTCGAGCACAAGCCCTATGAGGAGAGGCTGAGGGAGCTGGGATTGTTTAGCCTGGTGAAGAGGAGGCTCAGGGGAGACCTTCTTGCTGTCTACAACTACCTGAAGGGTGGTTGTGGCCAGGAGGAGGTTGCTTTCTTCTCTCAGCCAACCAGTACCAGAATAAGAGGACACAGGTTCAAGCTGTGCCAGGGGAAGTTTAGGCTCGAGGTGAGGAGAAAGTTCTTCACTGAGAGAGTCATTCCCCACTGGAATGGGCTGCCCAGGGAGGTGGTGGAGTCGCCGTCCCTGGAGGTGTTCAAGGCAGGTTTGGACGTGGCACTTGGTGCCATGGTCTAGTCTTGAGGTCTATGGTAACGGGTTGGACTTGATGATCTTTGAGGTCTCTTCCAACCTCGCTATACTGTGATACTGTGAACAGCCCTTCACAGACCATTTCCCTAGATCCTTTGCAAATTGTAAGCCATTATGAATGGTGGCACATCAGAAAATTATCAATGAACATGTCAAAAAATTAATTATCTGAATATTAATGACAGAGACAAGGTCTTGTTTAAACATCTTGCTATTTTTCAACCAGCTGCAAAAGAAAGCACCAAACTGTTATCATTTGATGCCACTTTTATAGACGTGGCACAAATCAAGACAGTCTCTGTAAGGCATTACTAAAATTTCACCTGCAAAACCATCTGCCATTTCAAAACTTAGTGGTAGATGTGGCAGACAAAAGAAGGACACATTAAGAAGATAAAATCACTTAAATGGCTAAAGAAATTGAATTATGAGGAATATATTAAGGAAATGCTTTTATACCTCTGCAGTTAATAAAAAGGCTAAGGGGGAAATAAAATTCAATTAACTGCTTTTCAGATCTCTGTGTGCTTCATGTACTACACTTGAGAAGGGAATGGAGCTTCTCTGAACAACCACATAAAAGCACATAAAAGCACATCCATTTAGTGCAAAACCACATCCTTCTGTCAAGAAAAACAGTCCTGGCTAACCAGAGAAAAATCATTTCAAGCAGTATATTCATCAACAAAATGAAGAAAAAGCATTTCTATAATAAACAGTGAAATGAATACAAATCCTTCACTGTCGATTTAACTGGAATCATATTAAAATTAATAAATAATAAGCCTTTAGAACCCTGAATTAGTCTTGCAGTAGATTATTAGGTTTTCTTCATGTTTCACTAATCAAGTACTCTCATACACACTTCAGTCACCAAGTTCCTACTATACTATGTACTTCTTTCAAAAAATTTAGAGTTTTGTTTGGGATTTGGATTATTTACATATTCCAAATTATTTTAAAATGTTAGATATATCCAGAACTCATGGAATTTAAGAAACATCAACACATTCGTGCAGCCCAGAAGGCAAATTGCATCCTAGGCTGCATCAAGTGGCCAGCAGGTCAAGAGAGCAAATTCTTCCCCTTCACTCTGCTTTTGTCAGACCCCACCTTAAACACTGCACCCAGTTCTGGTGTCCCCATCATAAGAAGGGCACAGAGCTCTTTGAGCAAGTCCAGAGGAGGGCCATAAAGATGATCCAAGGGATGGAACACCTCTGCCATGAGGATAGGCTGAGGGAGTTGTGGTTGCTCAGGCTAAAGAAGAGAAGGCTCTGGAGGGACCTTAGAGTTGTCTTCCATTACCTGAAAGGGCTCCTACAGGAAAGCCGGAGAGGGACTTTTCATAAGGGTCTCTAGCAATGGGACCAGTGCAAATGATTTTAAGCTAAGGGAGAGCAGGTTTAGACTGGATCTTAGGAAGAAGTTCTTCAGAACAAGTGTGGTATGCCTCCAAAATAAGCTGCCCAGGGAGGTTGTGGATGCCTTCTCCCTGAAGGTGTTCAAGGCCAGGTTGGATGAGGCCTTGAACAGTTGAGTCTAGTTGAGTGGCATCCCTGCCCATGTTAGGGAGCTTGGAGTAGATGACCTCTAAGGTCCCTTCCAACCTAAGCCATTCTATGACTCCATGATACTTGCACATGAAGACAGGGAGAAAGGAGGAAAGTTTAGAAGCTGTATTAGGATAATTTTTGACCATCCTAAAAAGAAGTCCTCCTGGAGTCAAACAAAGGAAGCAGCATTTTATTTAATATTCCTATTAATAAATACTCACATATATGCAGACTGCCTTTACCAGAAATATCCTGCAGAGCCTGCTGGAGTGAGTTGGTCAGAGAGGGATTCAATGATCCAAGCTATTTTTAAAAAGCTGTTACTACATTATTTTTTCTCAGAGACTATGTCAGCATTACCCAGAACTTTTACTTTCAAGCACTTGCAAGATTACCATTAAAATAAATACTTAGATTGAGTTATCAGCAAAATATTTTTCCCAGCCTTTTTAATTTCATGCTCTAGAGTGTAAACTTTTAAGCTAGAAACCTACCCCCTGTGGCATTCCAATTCTTCACTTTTTGGCACAGGATATGCAAATGAGACCCAGCCTACACCATTGTACAAATCAGTTACATCTAAATTTCTGTGTTGGACACCGAGTTCCAGAAAAGGCTTCCACCCTGTTTAAGGGTCTCCAAAATTCAAATGGAAAATGTATAAAAAAATCTCTCAAAAGTAAACATCTAAATAAGCAAGTATGCCCAGGACTTCAAAGATTCTTACTCAAAGTCACCTGCACTTCACTGTATTTACATTCCTGCTGTCTAAAAAAAACACTTTCAAAGAAAAATTCTGCCCGAAAGACAAAGAGAAGACTTGGTTCAGGCAACATTAGCAAGTGAATGCAGATGTCTTCTTCCAGGCACAGGGGATTCTGTGCTGGTTTAAGGCTANGCACTCAGTTGTACGATTTTTCCTTTATGTAAATAGCTTTGCAGCAGTCACCATATTTCAATCCTTGCTTTGTTTTGCTGCCTCTTGCTCAAAGCACATCATCTTTGAAAATGCTCCGACAAGAAAAGTAGGACAGTGTAACACTTGATCACTCTATCATAATCTCAATGTAAACAGAACAGTGAAAACAAAATTACCTTCAATTCTTACGTTAAAATCTAAGGAAACTGTTGCCATATTTATGTATCAAATACTAAGGTAAACTGAGAAAGACCTTAAGGCAGGCAATGTTTGTGTCACAGAAATGCAGAAGACTTTCTCACACCAAATCTGTATTAGCTGCCAAGTGATACAACACCAGTAGCCAGATTTTTCTGCCCTTCCACTTCTCTTTCCAATCACTTCTTATTAATGCCTACAAATACCTGAAGCGAGAGTGCAAATAAAATGGAGCCAGGCTTCCTTCAGTGACACCCAGTTACAGGACCAGTGGAGATGGGCACATACTGAAACACAGAAGGTTCCCTCTAAACATCTGGAAACATTTTTTCCACTGTGAGGATGACTGAGCACTGGCACAGGTCTCCCAGAGTGGTTGCGGAGTCCCCATTCTTGCGATAATCAAAAGCTGCCTGTACTTGGCCCTGGACAACCTGCTTTAGGTGCCTCTGCTGGAGCAGGGTGAGGTTGAATCAGATGACCAGAAGTTTCCTCCAACCTCTACTCTTCTGTGATTTTGTTTCACTGATCCAGTAAACCCTTCAAATACCCCTGCACATCTCCATGGTGGTACATCAAATACCACTGCACATCTCTGTGGTTAAGGGTGCAGTGGTATCAAAATAGTGAAACAACTGATCAAAGCCATGTTGGGAGAACAGAATGAGGAATCACCAGGACTGCACACCAGTCTCAGCCCATGGGCACCTTATTAGGGCAAATTAGGCTAAGAGCTGAACTGCAGAAAACACTGATTTATACAGGGCTGTTAGACAGTCAATAATACAGTAAAATACATTTGTTCTGAGGTGTATGTGTCAGAAGATATTTCCTCAAAGTATCTAATGAATAAAAGGGTAGGACAGTGCTGTCATTTTAACTTGAATCAAAACTCACATTTGATATACTGTACAGGATTCTTTATAAACCAACAGTATTTTGTTACCAAATAAATCAAGTACTTTCATTAACTGAGCAGTGCAGAGTTCTAAAGAAATATCTCATACATCCATAGGTGAGATATTCTCTTCCACAAATATCTTTTATACACTGATAGTCCTGGTCCTGCAATGTGTGAAACTCCTTAAATAAGCATGCTATAACCTAAACTTCTTATTTGATATTTAAGCCAGCTGCAAATGAATCAGGACCACTTTAATACTAACAGAGCACAGAATAAATATTGCCATTGAAAAAAATCCTTCTGTAAGTAAGCAGCAGCCATGAGAGGACGGATGTAATGCATCCAGAGTGCTTCTCATTTACACACCTGAAGTATAAGGAAATGTTCTACACTTCCCCTTGGGGAAGAGGTGAAATATGCTCCACTGAGCTGGAAACTCATGACTCTTGATTTCTCTGCCTCAGGTTGACTTGGATATTCCCTCTGTAAAGCTGGCAGCACATAGTGGGAAGTTCCAAAGAACACAGTCATGTTTGTTGGTGTCATGTCACCATGCCATGCTTTCTTAACTCCCAGTGCATACATGTAGATATTCCTTACACACACGTTTTCCAGCAACATTTGGTTGTGCCCTCATCCCAGTCCCCCTTTCAGGAGGTTTGGCACTGGGCTAGGGACTGCAGCATGCCTAACATTTAGTAGCCAGTTCAGAGCCAACAGACACATGTTGGCCTACAGCAGAGGAAGGGAAGAAGCTCCTGACAACCACCTGCCCCCTCACGCCGTACACAGCATGACTTGCACTCCCACCCCACATTGCCCTCATTCATCATAGCTGATCTAGTTGCTTCTCCATCGAAATCACTTTGCCTGTAGCCTTGTAGGGAGGCTAATTTTCCACTGCTCTATTCTTGGATCTCTCTCACACTTTGGTAACGCTGACTGAGGTGCAGACCTGCACGGCAGATCTATCACAGGCCAAGAAACAAAATATTCCAGGACTTATTCCAGGTTATACCAAGGTCCTCAAATGGTTTGGCCTTGTTCAGTACTTCACCACTTTGATTTGACACATATGTCAGACTTGAAAGAGTCATCACTAGTCAGCATCACATGTCCATATAAACAGATGTAACCTATATTGTCACCTGCACTGTCTGGAAGAAAGAACAAATGGTGCCAAGCTCTTTCTTCTACTGCTTCAAGACATCCTTGTCTTGGGAACAAGAGCTCATCAAAACAGTGCACAACTTCAAGTTTCTGAATTGGTGAACTATTTCTCCAGGAAACTGTCACTTTCTTAGGACACGATTTTCCTTGTGACTTCAACTTTTATTGCTGCTAGATTACTGTATTAACAAAGGCATTTTGTAATATTCTAAAGGACAAAACTCAGTGAAGATTCTGTTATACAGATCTTGATGATCTTAAAAGTCTTTTCCAAACTTAATGACTCTATGTAAAATCTTGAGCAGAGAAAGTGCAAAATTAACAGTATCACAAATCACAGAATCACAAAACATGAGAGGTTGGAAGGGACCTCCAGAGATCATCAAACCCAACCCCCCTGCCAAGGCAGGATCCCCTCGGGTAGTTTGCACAGGAATGCATCCAGGTGGGTTTTGAAAATCTCCAGAGAAGGAGACTCCACAACCTCTCTGGCAGCCTGTTCCAGTGCTCTGTCACCTTCACTGTAAAGAAGTTTCTCCTCTTGTTGAGGTGAAACCTTCTCTGTTCCAATTTGTAGCTGTTGCTCCTTGTCTTATTGTTGCTGACCAGCAAAAAGAGATTGGCCCCATCCACTCGACACCCACCCCTTAGATATTTGTACACATTGATCACATCTCCTCTTAGTCTTCTCCAGACTAAACAGCCCCAGGGCTCTCAATCTCTCTTCATAGGGGAAATGCTCAGGTCCCCCAGCCATCCTGGTGGCTCTCTGCTGTACTCTTTCCAGCAGGTCCTTGTCTCTCCTGAACTGGGGAGAACTTACTTTATCATACTGTCACAAGGGAAAATCCATTACAAAAATTATCCTTCTCAGTATCTGAAACTTAGGTATAAATTATCACAGCTTAGGTATAAATTATCACAAACATCCAGGGCCATATAAAAATCCAGCATGGTGCTGTTACTAATTGAACTAGTGCATGTAACCTACTCTTCTTGTGCAGCTGTGAAGTTATTTGCTCTAAACAAGCTACCTCTTGTTCTAATACCAACACAATTCTTTGATCTCTCTACTGAAAAGGAAGGGGGAAAGTAAAAATACAATTTTTGCATCTGAAAGCTCAATTAAAAGTTATGGCACAGTCTTTTGCCTCCAAGGTCCTGCTATTCTCTCTAAATCACTTTGTATTCTAGACAGTCTGGCTACATTGCCCACACATCGATCATATTTTGCATGGTTTGATTGCTGGATTTATTGCATTTGATATAATTGTGAACTTTTTAGTCTGAAACCCATATGCTGTAAGTACAGGAAGGAGTATGTCTGAAAGTTAGAAGTTAACCATTAGAAAAACAAATGTGGTTTAGACCTATAAACCAGTTAGACAAAGCAGGCTACATTTAACCTTATGGGAGCACAATGGGCCATGAAGTACAAAGCAAAGATCAGTCTTCCATGAAGTTATAAATGAGGCTAAAATACAGACAGACATACTGACTCCTGGAAGATCCAAATTTAGTCCATTACAAATCTTGAGTAGACTAGAATAGTAGCTCATTTTTCTACTTAAAAATAGCTAATTACAGATTCAGAACAAAGTTCAGCAAGCTGTGCAATTACCAAAATACAGACAAATAGAATGACAGGTATAATTTCAGTTGTTAGGAGACTGGCAAAGTGCAGGGAATCATAGAATCATAGAATGGTAAGGTTGGAAGGAGACCTCAAGATCAAGGAAAACTGATCTTGGCCCTTGCAGAACTGCTCCATGATAGATAGCCTCACTCTTGGTAAACATTCATTAGTAGCATTTTGACTGCCAATTCCAGAGTTTGACCAAAAAGAAATACTTATTAATGTAAAGGTTAATTTGGTGTTAATGGCTGTTTAATTTCACAGATCTTGTCTGTACCATAATATTAATATCAGCTTATTAA
This sequence comes from Ramphastos sulfuratus, assembly GCA_013399055.1. Taxonomy (NCBI): domain Eukaryota; kingdom Metazoa; phylum Chordata; class Aves; order Piciformes; family Ramphastidae; genus Ramphastos; species Ramphastos sulfuratus. Next base: position 74,824 of record WBNM01041967.1, read on the forward strand.
AGCAGCTATATCCAGGTTTTTATTATTTCTTCTTTGTAATCTTTACGTTGTTCTATTTTTTTTTTATTTATTATTTTACTTTAAATCTCAAAATTCCTCTTACAAAATAAATTGGTATATTAAAAAGTCATAAGTTGCAACAATGCAGTGGTTTTAATCAGGGCTGTCATCATTTTGCTTTTATTGTAATTCATATTTTGTTTCAGTGATAGTTATTTTTATGTCAATATTTTAGAATCAAAATGGTCAGCATGATTCCTTTTTAATGAATTACATTCCACTTTCAGGTGCACATTCTCTTGATAAGCACACTAAAATTGATAAAGTTTAAATTATTTTTAGATCACTTTAAAAAACAGACCATTGTTTCTCTAATGAATTAAATAGCCCATTCTTTTCTATATACCTTAACTAGGGTTATTTTGATAATATGAAGTCTTAGAAAAAGGAGGACAGAAACACTACTGCTGATTTTATCACCTTGACTAATCCCCCTGGCACAAGTCCACAGGCCTTGTGGAAAAGTATTTCCAAGAAATTTCTCAGAAGCTATAATGAGAAACAGATAAACTTTAATTACTCTCAAACCATTAGAGCTTTTAAATCACCATCTTATTCTACCTGTCCAGCTAGAACCATGAAGGTATCATGAAGTTACAGTATTTCAATTAAGGGAAACAATTTGTCTTTACTTTAAGCACTGAGTTTTCTGGGTATCACTCTAAATGCACTGAAAAGTGTTATCTTGGGTTTTCCAAATTAAGGATGGGAGTTGTGTTGTAAATGTAAAGGGAAAGGAGGACAACCTAAAGCAGAACCGGGTTCCTACTTTGCTCCCTGCAAATAAAATAAATCAGAGCCTCTTACAGTGAGCATTTTCCTGTAGAATCTGTTGACTCGAAAGAAGAGCTGTGCATTCAACACTAACCTTGAAAAATCATGCTTTTAAAGGGGTAACAAAGCTACTGGTAAACAACATTTACTGCAGAAATAGATACTGTATGTCTTTATAGATAAGGTAAAGAATATTAAGGTACTTCACATTCATATCACTGCAATATCATGCCACTTTATCCCCCCAGATGTATAGCCTGGCATGAATTGCATTAATCACTCATCATGATGTAACATGATCCTGAGATAGAAAAGTTCACCTCAGGATGCATCAGTTAGTGTCTGCAGCACAGCTACAGAAACGTTAGTGCTGGTTGACAAAGCACTGCTGAACAACCATCTGAGATTGTTTTGTACATTCTTATTTCCCACATTCAGGAAAGATACTGCACGACTGTAGAGAAAGGTTATAGAAGAACAGGGTAAATCAAGAACCCATCACACAGGCTGGTTTAGCCTAGCAAAAAGTGAAGACTGAGACACTCTTGTCTACTGTGTGAATGGGATGAAAGAGGAGCTTTACAAAAGTGTAAAGGCTGTCTAAATTTAAGAATACTGCTTATACAGTCACAGTGTACATGAGGTAACCCTGAATAAATTTAGGTTCAAAAATAAAGGTGTCTAGCCATGAAAATAAAGGGGCTACCAAACAGCAGCCTTTTAAAAGAAATACTATGCACCAAGCAACTTTTAGTGTAATATCTGCCCAGTTTAGGAGAGGGATTTTGTCTTACAGTTCTTGAGATGGAAATGCAACAGAATTTTTGAACAGGAAGAGAAAATTCCTGGTAAAAACTAGTAAGGTCGAAATGTAAAAGATCTAAAGTTGCAAACAAATTTTTTGACTGTTAAGTCACAGCCCATTTAGAAACAAGCTCATAGTTGACCATAAATGCATAGTTGCCATGCATTGGTTTTGTACCAGAGCAGCCAAAACATTTCTTTCTTATCTGAAGAGGAAAACTGAAAAGATGCTGTCAGCTTCTCTGAACATTCAGCAGCAGGCAGAATTACAGGACAGCTCGTCTAGCACTACACAGTGCTATTATATTTAGATTTCAAACCAGATGGACACTATCTAATATTAAATATTATAATCTTCTACTTGAGTTTTAAATAGATTATCTCAGTTCTGACTCAATCACAGACAAGTGGTGGCAGTGACACTAGAATTTACAGAAAAGGAAAGCCAAAATGCATTACAAGTCTAATGAGAGGAAAACACAGTAAATATAATGCTGAAATCATTAAAACTCCACAGAAAAACGTGAAACATAAGTAAAAAGCAAAGAACTTGAAACCAAAGAAAATATTTCATTACTTTTAAGGAAAATCTTTGTGAAAAATCTGTATCAAGTTGCAAGATGTACACAAATAGGTTGAAATAAGATCCAGTTCTGTTCTGCTCCACTAGAAGACAGCAGATAGAGCTGCAGAGAAAACTAAAGACACAAACCTTTCTGCTTGCACCTTAAGCCTGCCAGATTTTCTTTATTCTTCATCCAAAGTAACCTGCCCTTGAGTGAATCCTGCACAGATACATTTGCAAATAGATAGCTAGCTGTACACAGCACTCTGTCCAAGGTCAAGTTTGGCAGAAGCCTGATAATTCCCAGCTCTGAAAATTCGTTTCTTACAAATGGCCTTCATTTTCAGCAGCGAAGGCATCTGCTTGCACAGAATGACTCAACCAGCACTTCTGCAAGCATCTTTTCTCAGACAGCTTTGCTGGTTTTCTTCACATGTTACAGAACGTTAAGAAACACAAGATTTTTTTCTAAATTTGCTAAGCACGTTTGAAAGAGTATGTTTCATTAAGCTACCATCCTAAGGCAGCCCTAACATCTCTTAGTGCCTACAGTACCTTCTGACATACTGGGAAATATGCACACTACAAGTAGATAAACAACTGAACTCTAACAACTACCAGTATGCCAGGCCACAGCTTGGACACTCAATAGGTGTCCTAGCAGAATTATAAGTGAAGCAGGAACCGAAAGAAGCTCACCAAGCTTTCTGATAATAACCAATCAAAATAATTCCTTATACTAATGCATTGTCTCGTGTGAATTGTAGCTCTACAGGCAAAAAGCTTTATTTCACTGATACATCAAGAATCTACAGCTAAACTAGTGCTTCACAGTATCACAGTATAAGCAAGGTTGGAAGAGACCTCAAAGATCATCAAGTCCAACCCATTACCACAGACCTCAAGACTAGACCATGGCACCAAGTGCCACATCCAAATGCGCCTTCAACTATCAGAAGCTGGCTGCCCTTCAACTGGTAGCCCAGGATGGTAGGGGTTGGCAGAGACCTCCAGGGATCAGAGAGTCCAATCCCCCTGCAAAAGTAGGATCACCTACAGCAGGTCACTAGGTGCTCTAGCGAGCAGGAACAGGAACACATTCAAGTGGGTTTCAAGATTCTCCAGAGAAGGAGACTCCACAGCCTCTTTGGACAGACTGCCCCAGCACTCCATCACCCTCATCATAAAGAAGTGAGTCCTTGCGTTGAGGTGGAAGGTCCTGTGTTCTAGCGTGCACCTATTGTTCCTTGTCTTATCACTGGCCACATATAATATTGACTTGTCTTTTAATTCAGGTTGCTGTGGCAAAACTGGAGATGAAAATAACACCAGACATCACAGGAAAAAAATCCTTTAACATTTACAAAAGAAATTTTAACATTAACCAAATTCGTTCATCCTCCTCTAAAGTGATTACACAACACACTATAAATGTGAACAGTGCCATCTGGTAGGGAGATGTGCACTGCACATGCATCCATTATTCGCACATTTTCACACTGTACCAAGCCTCTGGGGGAATATACTTTACCATGATTTCTGATTTGGAAAAACTTTATTTATGGACTCCAATTTGAAAGGAAATAGTTGGCATTTAAATAGTGACGGAATTAAAAGCCGAACTTACAATGCAAAGTAGAAATGATGTGCACATTTTCTGGTAAAATGGGTCGGGAGAGAAAGCTATTTACATCAGCATTTTGAGTAGCTGCATTGCCTACATGGACACTGCACAAAGTCTGACTTAGGTCCGTCAGATGACCTATTACTCTTCAACAGCTCTTTGGGGAATGGGAATTCTTAAGTTATGATACATGAATTGGCAAGTATAAAGCCAGGCTAGGGTGTAAAGACTAGAAGAGATTATAAACATCTATTGCAAGACAAAAAGAAAAGGAAGGTTGTTGAGAAGCCTGAGAAGATCCTTTTCTCATACAGTATTTATCAGCAATATGCCTGGTACTGCAAACATCAAAATGCTGGATAATGTTGTTCCTCTAAGTACAGTCAGGTTCCTTAGAATAACATCGGACAAGTGAGACTTACCCATCACATTCCTAACTATATTTCTATCCATACACATAGCATCCAGCAAATTTCAGTCTGAATGAGACATCTCTACTTAACTGCAGCTATAGAAAATGGTTTAGTCAGCTAACTACCACTGGTGGGGTTTGTAGACAGGAATGAGATCTTTATGTGCACCAGCTGAAATGATCTAATAGAATAAACTACCTTTAGCAGCAGATCTAATAGGAAGGTAAATCATCTTCCTTGCACCATTAAAATTATCTCAGCATTCTTTTATCTTCAAAACTCAGAAGTAGATTAATGGCTGGATCCATGTCTCTTTTAAAAGTAGAGAGCAAAGGGCAGGAGCAAACAAAAAAATATCAGAAAAACCCAGCTTGTATTTACAGGCAAGATGTAAACTACTTTCCTAGATAGACTTTCACAAGTTCCTTTGCTACAAAGGCACAAGCTTTTCTTTGTCAGCAATTCTTTTGCCTTGGTCATTGCACAGGTAGCCAAATGCTGTCTTCAAAGGATCATGCTGAAATTTTGCACTGAAGCCAAAACATGAGGATTTTGTGGTCACATAAGAATTAAGTGGCTTACTTGCCTATTTTTAGACAGAGAAAAAACAAAGAAAAATAAATTTTAAAATAAAATTATTTGAATATATTTACGACATGTTTACAGCTATTTCCTATCCTGCTGATTTTGTATCAAATTTTTTTTAATTAGTATTAATTTAAAATGTCATTTAGATAATGGACAGAGTTCCCTAGCCATTTTCACCAGGTTGTACTGCAAAATCTTACAAACTGCAGGGGTTTGAGGAACAAATAATCAGAACAGTCATAGGTTCGACAGCTGATGTAACACAATCAAGGCCAGTGGTCTACTGGGGTTTTTTCCTAACTACATCAGGAAATTAGGCAGGACCAGGTGGCAATTTTGATGGATGTTTAAATAACACTGTTATCTCATGCAGTTCCTTGTTTATTTCATCTACAAGTAACCATTACAGGAATTTTAAATGTGTAGCTTTTATTTATTAAAATAGGCATCGGATGGCAGTTCTTATTGTAGAGCCATGAAATTCAGAAGACTGAGAACACATCAAAGAACCTCTACTGACTCTGGCATATTTCTCTGCAGAAGCTACTTCACACTTCTTTATAGAGTAAAGAAAACACTATGAGAAAGCTCAAACTCATCTGTTCAAGAAGGTGTAAAATACATTACAGAAGTGTGAGAAGAACCAGTAAGAGAACTGTGGGGATTTTCTCACTGGGTGTATTTATTTTTATGTCAGCAACTTTAATCTAGATCACTCATTATACAACAGGACCCTACACGTTCAGTGATGTTATTGGAAAGAGACCTTTGCAACCTAGTTGTTGCTTCTCCGTTAGCTCTCAACAAAGATTGCAAAGTTACTTCTGAGTTATAAAACTCAGAAGTAATTTGCACAAAAGAATGAGATCTAAAAGATGAGTCAAGGTCATGGCTATGACATGAACTGTTTCTCTACAATGGACAATTTGTTTGCATAAGCATAATTTGCAGGTGATCTCACACTCACACTGAACTTCCTTCTTCAGTTCAGGTTTAATTGCTTCTCAACGCACACAGTCTTTCCTTATTAATGCTTTTTGACAAATTCACTGCACATGAATTTTCATTACTAGTTCCCTCATGCAAAATGGGCCATTACTTCCCAATCTTAGTAAATTTTCAAGATTCACTAGTTTCTAATCCAGATGGGTGTGTGCAAGTGTTTGCAGCATAGCCTTCGAGGATGTGATCTGAATAGAGTTGATACAGTTACAAGATTCTCAAGCATAGCTGAAGTCAGAGTAGTAAACAAAACAGGGTCTTGCTTATATCATGACTTTACTTGAGAAAATACTACCTACTGTTGTTAAAAGTACCACAGAGAAGAACATATTTTGGTTTGGGTTTTTTTTATAGATAAGACTTTGAGAAGTCCAAATGGAACAGATGAGGCTTTGAGAACTATTACTGCACAACCCTTCAGTGACAGTGAAAATATATCTGATTGTGAGAAGAGCCCAGTGAAATAGTTCATCAGAAAAGATGATTTATTGAAGCCTTTCTATTGCTGTTTCTCCAGCTCAGGTGGAAATCCTGGAAATAGACATGCTTTTTCTGTCCTACCAAGATTCATTTCCTCCTTGATCCTAGACAAGGCCTTCCATCTGCTACACAAGTCTTTTTCTTTCCAAGGAGGCTCCAACTTTGTGGCCAATGAGTGTTTAGCACTAGAGAGATCTTTACAAGCTCTCAGCTTGGAGTTGATGCCCATTTCCAAAACTCAAGTAGAGTTAGCTCCCAATTCACTTTCCCACATGCTAGGTAAGTATCATGGGCCTCTGGCTATCGATTAGAAGTAACTGATCTTTGAGAGAAGGACACCAGGAGAATCTTTCAGGAAACTGCAGTCAAGTTCTTGGTAGGATGAAGATACCTGAAGAGAAGTGACATTTCATGCAGAACATGTGATACTGGTTTGGAGTTTGTAAAACTCAACAGTTTCCTTAGAAGTTATATAGTCAATCCTTTAAAGCTATGGATCCTCTTCACCTGCAATCAAAATTACACATAAAGAGCACATCTACAGTAATGGAAGAGTTAGCTACATACTGTTGTGGACAAAGTTTAACAATCAAGGTTCTAGATGAGGAAGATTTCTCAGCAAAAGCAACAGTTACTTAGATGTTCTTTAAAGCATCATTATTAATTTAAGCCACAAAATAAAACCTCTCCAGTAATTCATTTCATAAACAGCTCATTTGGATTGATTCAGTCTTGCTCTGTTTGTCTTCTGGTCTAGAAATGTGACAGCAATAAAACTTTCAATGAGATACTTAGGAAACGCCAATAATAATTTACACTCAAAACAAAGTATAACCTCTTTTTTTCTATAGTTGACTATAAAGCTGCAATTTTTCCTCTTCTGGAAACTTTGGGTAGCTATGTATAGTATTGAGGTATCCCAAAAGTCACTTTAAAAGTTTTGCTTTTCGAGTATCTTTTCTTTCAGCCACTTTAACTGGTTGAATTAAAATAAAACAGTTCTATGAAAGCTGAAAAGCATATTTCTGAAGGGAAGTGCTTGATCTAAGCTGATCCTTGATCACAAGAGCTACTCTAACATAAGTGCTAATTCTTGGACAGTTCATCATATTCATGCAGAAACCAGCCCTTGAGATATCTACAGAGTCTATAGGTAATTGAGCCTATACGTAATTGTTTATGTTCTCTCAGATGTAAATTAAGTTTATTTATACATATGAGAACTCATTCTAAGGTAACAGATGGAAGTCTCTGTGGGAAATATGCACATAAATTTTAGGTTTCATGTGAGCTGTAGATGAAAACAAGCATACTGCCTCAGACTGAATTCTCCCAGCTGTATTGATTTTTCAGAATGGAACATGACTAAAAGTTATTCACAGATGCTCTCCTCCCGCAGCAGCAAGCTGCTCTCCCTCCTCTCATGGGAAAAGGGGCACTGAGGAGAAGAGCTACTGATGAAGCTGGGGGGCAAAGATTCAAGGCATGAGCTGTAATGGCTCTGAATGAAGAAAGGAGGAGGATGACAGAAGAAAAGCACTTGTTCAGCAATCCAAGAACTTATTCATTTAATTTTAAGCAATTTCATTCCTCTTCTCCTTAATCCTATCATTCATCATATACGTATGTATAACTCCACTGTGTGGCCTGTCTCAAACAGCTCTCTCCTCCTCATAAACAGCAACACTAACCACCTCCTCTCTCTCCCTCACCCCAAGAAAAGTCTCGGTCCCAACTACCAGAAGACATTTCCTTCATCCTCTTCATTGCCTTGTGCCCTGCAACCTTCCCAAAAGCCTTGCAATGAGGCTTTCTCCTCCCTATCACAGTATCCACTGCAGGTTCACTGCAGTTCACACAGTGCATTCCCTACCTAAGTTCATTGCCACTCAAGGCAAAGGAAAACCAGGGCTCTGGGGTGGTCCCCAGGCAGGCTATCCATCTACACCAAAACAGTTTGCAGAATAAACCCAAAATGCCTGTAGGTCTCTTCAGGCAGTCTGTTATCCCATCTCCAAAGCAAAATGTTATGCCCCTTGCCTGTTTTTCAAAGAACCTTTAAGAAGAGACTGTGCAGCCAAGTGTGTGGTAGGAAACATTGAAATGACACTGGAGAATCATGTACATCCCAGGTCTGATGGGCTTATGGAAAGAGAATCCAGCTTAGATTCATGGTACTGGCAATTTACACTGGGATGGACACAGCTGACATTTTTTTTTTTTTTTAGATCCATGCCCTCAGCTGGCAAACATCTCAGCAAATGAGCAAGTAGGGATGCATATTGATTAATTAACCCCTTCTCAACAAACTCCCTGTATGTTCAGGGATCATTCAGCAACATCACTACTCAGTAACTCTGTCAGTGCACCGAACAGCACGCTGCGATAGTCTGCAGCAACTGCATTCATGATCTTAAAACAAAATTATACTCATCAGCAACAAATTCTGAGCACCAACATTTAATACAGTCACAACACTCTGCCAAGGAAAATTTACTTCTTTAGTGAGGCACAAGATTGGAACAGCTGAAATTCTGTCTCCTGGTCTTTTGTAGTCTATAGTACCTGCACAAACTTCAAGTTTACTCAGCTAGAAAAACTAAAAATAATCCCAAACTTTAATGATGTGGCAGACTGACATTCATAGATGCTGAAATCCGATGTGCATCAATGCTGACCTAGAACAGCCATTGCTAAAAGGGAATGCATTGTCATTTCACAGCCCTTAGCTTGCCCTACTTAACAGAGGGGCACTTTACTGACCATAAGTTGCTAAGAAAACCAGCAGTTTTAATTGCTGTTGTGATTGCAACTCCTTTTACTCATATTAACATTCCTCATAAGAGACAGAAATGAAAAACTTCTGCAATTCCTCCCAAGGTTATTCTGCACACTCCCACACAAGAGAATTCCTAATCCTGTGAGTATGGATCGGATGAAGCTATGAATCACACCACTTCAGAAACAGCCAGGAGACCCTCCACACATAGTTGGCAATAGACAGCAATTGACAACAGTTTCCCTTTTAATTCCGCTGTTGGGTACAGAGTTTCTACCCCACCACACACTCTTAGGCTATTAAGACTCCTGCGGTGGAACCAGTCTACTAAACACTAAAGCCTGGTGTCTGTGCCCAGTACCAGTACAGGTCCCACACCTGGAGGCAGCCATTCTGATGTTGTTTATACACATGGACATGATAGCCAACCCACCAGATGAACTGCACAGAAACAGCCTACAGTGGCTCCTGAGTGCACAGGGCAGTACGGTTGCAGTAGGAACAACTTCATCTAGACAGACTGATTCAGATGTTCCTACTGGACAGCAGTTTATTTTTTCCATGAGACAAGCAGTTCTGACTGTCCCTGATGTTTGCAGCTGAAAACCTCATACAGGCAGCAAATGAAGCTACAGCAAAGGAGTGATGGCTGCTAAGTCATCATCTTCAGAAGCAGAAGCCGCAAATGTAGTACTCCCATGACATCATTTTCAGACACCTGCAAGCTCTCAAGCAATTTGTGAAAGAATTAACTCTAAGATGTTTGAGAGAGGTCCTCACCGTAATAAACCAGGAGATTCCTTTTCTTCACCTTCAGTGAACAAAATGATGCAAAACAGAGAGTGCAGAGGGAAATCTTCTGCAGTCACACAGACAGAAAAAAGTCCTCTTCTGCAAAACATTGAGCCCAAGTCTTAGACTTCATTTTTGTAAGAGGTTTTATGGGTAGCATCATACCAACAAAGCCATCCTTAAATACATCAAGCAGATGTAAAATGATATAGTAACACCTTCCTGAATATTCAGAAGATCAGTTAATCAAAACTGCTCATCTCAGAGGGATCATTAGGAAATGCAGATCTCATTTCTAAAGCGTAACTTCCAATCACTGCTGATCATTCTAGTGAGCATACCCAACTATTATGATAAGCCCACAGCTTAAGTCATCTCCCAGATGACTATTGCAGCTTCCAGCTTCACTTCTTATTTCCTCAGTGGTGCAGTTATGCATGACCATAAATAATTATGGTGCAAAGAATGCCAAACTTATGAAAATCATCAAATAAATGGGATTTAATCATACCAAAACAGTTTATATGAGGTAAGACATTAAGTTATGCCACTAAATAGACTTTCATGACCATTTTCAATTTCAAACCACCTGAATCTTAAAATAAACCTAAAATCAATCTATAACGTTCAGCCAATGTTAGTTTTCTACAGGCTCAATTTCTATTTCAATTGTTTAAGTGTACAGCATGTATGATAAATGTGACAAAAGAAAGGTGCTTATTAAATCTAAAGTACTTCCTCTGAACTAAAGCATTAGTTACTTTCCTGCAGAAATCCACTCTCTCCTCTTGAATGCAAACCTTAGTACACCTTGATACACTGCCCAAAACCTTGACCACATCTGTAAAAGGAACTTTTATATTTTATAGAACACCTTCTGCTGTCCAGCCAGCTTTGACTGCCCATGACAATGAGCTTGCTATATAATAAGCCAAACCTTGGAAAGTGATAATAGCAGAGAAAACAGAGTTCTCACCACACAGTGCAGCTAGGACATTTATGGAATGAACTAGGTAAAAACAATTTATCTATTTTTTAAAATAATCTCTATTTTAACCTCAATTCTTAATTCATATTAAAATTAAAAGTGACACACTACACCTGATACAGAATAAGTCTGACTAATCTTTAGGGTAGCTGTATATTAAAAGAAAAAAAAATCAAAACAAAA
>WBNM01041967.1:85888-135551 GCA_013399055.1 Ramphastos sulfuratus
AAAAAAAAAAAAAAAAAAAAAAAGAGCCCCCAGAGAAATTGTCTGATATATCACCAACAAGTTGCTCCAAACTGGGCTTCCAGAATTAAAAATAAAAAAAGTTGAAAGAAAGAGGTTCCTAAGAAATAGGAACCAGAAAAAACTCTAACTAAAAGTTTTTCTTTCCTGCTGCTTCTGTGTCACCACAGAATGTCTTAGTTTGGAAGGCACCTCAGAGATCATCTACTCCAACCTCCCTGCCATGGGCCTATTCACCCACATAGGCCTCCAATGTCTTCTCTCTACTCACCGTTGTGTAAAACACTTGAAAAGAACATGCTTGAAGCAGTCTAATCTGATCATCTCTATTAGCCACCTAAAAGATGCAAGAGCTTTTATTTAAAAAAAAAAAAAAATTAAAAAAAATCTGCCTTCAAGCCATCATCTAAATATCCCACAATCCATGGGTAACTGTCCAGAATGCAACATTCTGGAGTCTCCCTCTCTGGAGATATTCGAGACCTGCCTGGATGCGTTCCAGTGGGATATGGTATAGGTGATTCTTCTCTGGCAGGGCAGTTGGACTGGATGATTTTTCAAGGTCCCCTCCAGCCCCTAACACTTTAAACAATTGAGGCCCTAAAGCTTTAAACAATTACCTACATAATCACATGAGAGGCTTGAATTTTGGAGATGATGCTGCAGAAGATGTACACCTGAGAAACCTGTGGTTGCAAACTCCTGAGAGGAGGGAGCAAGAGGGTAAAAACCTGCTATTGTGAGAGTCAACTGCAGGAGACTATGAGTAGATAACAAAGTGGAAGCCCTTGTCCAAATAAATCCCACAAGTTCAGCCTTGTGGTGTAACAAGTAGGTAAGGGCACAACCACGACCAATGCCAAACAAAAATACTGCAGTCAGAGATAAAGGTGGAATCTAACAGCAAGGAAATGACATCTGAAGTTTCATGGCTTTGAAGCACCTTAGCAGAGGAATCTAATGAAGTGTAGAGCCCTGAGGCTCTCTACGTTGCAGGGGAAATAGAAACTTCTAATGCTGCAACAAGAAATGCAGAAGAAATGTTTTAAGAAAAGTCACTTTAAGAAGAAAAGCAGAAAGCCATCCCACATTTTCATACCCTGTTCTATACATCCCAGCTGAAAAGCTATCTCCCACGCACAATACAGGAGCAGGATGGTCTCATACATTATATTTTACAACTTAAATTAGCAATGTAATAATCCTCACCTTTTTTTGCCACATTTTAAAAATAATTAAGTTATGAAACTTAGTAGACTTCAAGATACCTATCCCAACTATAAAGCAGCAACTTTCAGATTGATGAAGTTCCTGCCGACTGGAGAAGGGCAAACATAACACCCATCCTTCAAGAAAGGAAAAAAGGATGACCCTGGGAACTAGAGACCAGTCAGTCTCACCTCTGTGCCTGGCAAGATCATGGAGAGATCCTGCTGAAAGCTCTGCTAAGGCAAATGGAAAACAAAGCAGAGGTGATTGGTGGTAACCAGCAATGGCTTCACCAAGGGCAGATCTTGCCTGACAAATTTGGTGGCTTTTTATGATGAAGTCACAGTGGACAAGAGAAGGGCAACTGATGTCATCTATCTGGACCTCAGTAAGGCATTTGACTGTCCCACACATGACATCCTGGTCACCAAACTGGAAAAACATGGGCTTGGTGGGTGGACCACTCACTGGATAAGGAATTGGCTGGATGGTCGCATGCAGAGAGTGGTGATCAACAGCAAAATGTCCACCTGGAGACCAGTGACAAGTGGAGTCCCTCAGGGGTCAGTGCTGGGACTAGTGCTGTTTAACATCTTTGTCAGTGACATGGACAGAGGAATCAGTGCACCCTCAGCAAGTTTGCAGATGACACCAAGCTGTGTGGCACAGTCGACTTGCTAGAGGGCAGGGATCCATCCAGAGGGACCTGGACAGGCTGCAGAGGTGGGCCCAGGCCAACCTCATGAAATTCAACAAGGCCAAGTGTAAGGTCCTGCACCTGGGTAGGCACAATCCCAAGCACAACTCCAGGTTGGGTGGGGAATGGCTGAGAGCAGCCCTGAGGAAAAGGCCCTGGGGGTGTGGGGTGATGAAAAGCTCAACATGAGCCTGCAGTGTGAGCGCAGCCCAGACAGCAACTGAGTGCTGGGCTGCAGCAAGAGCAGTGTGGGCAGCAGGGCAAGGGAGGGGATTCTGCCCCTTTGCTCTGCTCTCCTCAGACCCCACCTGCAGTCCTGTGTGCAGTTCTGGAGCCCCCAGCACAGGAAGGACATGGAAGTGTTGGAGCGGGTCCAGAGGAGGCCACGAAGATGCTCAGAGGGCTGCAGCAGCTCTGCTGTGAGGACAGGCTGAGAGAGTTGGGGCTCTGCAGCCTGGAGAAGAGAAGGCTTCCAGGAGACCTTAGAGTAGCCTTCCAGTATCTGAAGGGGGCCTACAGGAAGGCTGGAGAGGGACTATTGACAAGGTCTTGCAATGACAGGTCTAGGGGCAATGGGTTTAAACTGACAGAGTAGAGATTTAGACTGGATGATCCTTGAGGTCCCTTCCAACCTTACCATTCTATGATTCTAACTTGTAAAGAGCTGGGCCCTCAAGGCCCATTCTGTGTAGACCAGCCTTGTCTGTGCTCTCTGTTAAAAGGTGGCAATTGCTCTGAAGAACTATCACCATAAATGTCACCGTAACAAGGACTTTTGATACCTCAACAATCTGGAACACCAGATAGGGAAAGGTAAAGAAAGCAAATTTCACAATGTTTACAGAAGAGCTTTATTATAAAAACTTTGAAACAAAATGACCAACAGCCAGTTCTGACTTTGTTCCTAGTCGTGGCTATTTGAGGTACCTGTTTGTACCTTAACTCTGCCAGCCTTCCCTGCCATGAGCTATGGATATACAAATGCCAAGTGCTTCTAGATTTTTCCATTTACGCAAAGCAGCAGCAGCATGCTGCCATGCACCTGTGAAGCCAAAGACAAAGAGAGTTTAATGCTTTGGATCTCTCTCTACGACTTATTTTTAATGATCACAGGATGTTAGGGGTTGGAAGGGACCCAAAGAGAGTCCAACCTCCCTGTCAGAGCAGGACCATACAATTTAGCTCAGCTCACACAGGAACATATCCAGACAGGCCTTGAAAGTCTCCAGAGAAGGAGACTCCACAACCTCTCTGGGGAGCCTGTTCCAGTGCTCTGTGACCCTAACAGTAAAGAAGTTCCCTCTTGTGTTGAGGTGGAACCTCCTGTGTCCTATCACAGGGAACAAGTGAGCAGAGCCTGTCCCCCACTCCTGACCCCCAGCCCTCAGATATTTATAAACATTTATTAGATCCCCTCTCAGTCCTCTCTTCTCCAGACTAAAAAGCCCCAGGTCCCTCAGCCTCTCCTCATCAGGCAGTGCTCCAGTCCCCTAATCATCCTCTTCGCCCTCCCTTGTACTCTCTTGAGCAGATTCCTGTCCCTCTTAAACTGGAGAGCCCAAGACTGAACACAGAATCATTCTGGATGTCTTTCCAGAGATTTAGCCACATCTCAGCTACCTCCCCTTGACACACACAAATTGTGAACAATGAAATACCTGAAGTTCTGCCCCATCCCACAGTATACACGGCAGCTAATTTCCAAATGTGTTTAATCCTGTTTGCCAACACGTAAGCTACGAATCCAAAAGCATTGAGGTAAAAGGGCTTGAAACTTGCTGTTCAAGAGCTTCCAAGGCTGGGTAGTAGGTTCTCATCTTCTATTTATACTTTGATTGACAGTCATGCCAAGAGACAATGCTTTTCACTAAGCCTAATTGTTTTACTGAAATGCTGCCAGACACCTCCATTACACCCCTGATGTGCCAGGGGGAATTATAGCTTTTACTTGCACTTTCCTGAAAATAGCTCAGCAGCATATGCCAAGAAGGGGATCCTGATATTATTCACCATTTGAAGGAGGCAAGCTATCAGTAATCTTTAAACAGAGCACTGTTCTCCTTTCTTAAAAAAAACAAAAATGGGGGGGGAGAGGGGAGGAAATCCCTATTCCAAGAGCACAGTTCACTGTAACTACCACTTCGAGGATATTCCAGACAAGAAGAAGATTTTGTAAAGTCCTAAATTGCCTGACATAAGCACACATTCCCTGTGTAGAAACTTCTTTGGTAAGTGGTAGTTTGCTCTTCTATGAGGACATGACACAGAGGATTTACTCTAGAAAGGTGGACCCCAATGGGAAAAAAAAGAAAAAAAAAAAAGACATTTTCACAGTTTCTTGTCAATCCACATGCAACTGAGTAAATGCTAAGTAAAGCTAAGAAGAAATAAACAGCAGTTTGGTTTGTTGCTCTGTTTGCCTTTTCCAATAATCAAGAGCTTTGTTGCCCACAAGCAAAGGCCCAAGCAAGCATCAGAGAAGGGGAGTATCTCATTACCCATACATTATTTTCCAGCTCCTTGTTGCCATACTGGTTTCTCAGACACAAAACTCGGGTTACTTGAACAGTTAGTGGATTGGGTGTCTACTAGGAATATTTGGTAATGCAAAACTAATATTTAGACCCAGTATCCTTTTAGGGCACTTTTCTTAGCTGGAATTTCCAGCTTATTTACCTGATGCTGGGTTTGCAGCATGTGCTGCTTTTGGCTGGAGTAGAGTCAGTTTTCTTCATTGTAGCTGCTGCAGGGCTGTGGCTTAGATTTGTGTTAGAAAGTGTGCTGGTGATCAGGCATGGTTACTGAGCAGGGCTTTGAGTCAAGGTCTTTTTGGCTCCTCACACCTCTCCAGCATATAAAGCTGGGGAAAAGAAGGAGGAGACAGGTGGGAGGAGGGGGCTGTTCAGACTGACGGTGTTTGTCTTCCCAAGGAACCACTACATGTGCTGGAGCCCTACTGTCCTGGAGATGGCCAAAGTGGCAAATGAATCCCTTGTTCTGCTTTGCCTGAACACACTTTTGCTTTATCTTAACCCATGAGCTTTTTCACTTTTATTCTTCCAATTCTCTCCCCCATCCCACCAGGGAAGTGAGTAAGCAGCTCTTTGGGGTTGAGTTGCCAGATGGGGTTAAATCAAGACACAGCAGCAAACAGATTTTAGTTCATCACTCAAAATTGTCTATGAGCAGAGAACACATACAGTAAGCTACCACTGCAGCACTGTTCAACAGTTCAATTCTGAAACAAAAATGAAGTAAAAATTGCAGCTACTCCTGAAGACAGAAGGTAAATTTACCATCCCTCAAAATGCCAGCCTGAACTAAGGGTTCTTGGTACCTGCATGAGCAGAGGAACTTGACCTATATAACCTTCTCTAGGAATCATGCCCTCAACTTTTCAAATTCCTCCCTCTTTACAGAAACATCTCTTCTTTAGTAGCATCACTTTTGAAGCAAATTTATCAGTTACCAAGCCTAGTTACCTCTTAGAGAAAAGCAACAGGAAATAAATACGTCAAGAGATGACATCACAGAAGACAACTCATGTATCAGCTGCTCATATGCGAGCAACAGTTATTTACACACTAATATCTGCCTTTGCATTGTCAGTAAGTCCTCCATGGATTACAACTTTTCCTGCATGTCTGTGCAGGCACTTAAGTGCTATAAACTTAAATGCTTACTCCAGGAACAGTCAAGTCTGAAAATCATGGTCCAACTTTGAGTGTGTGTTCTATTTTGGCTAAAATCAGAAACTATTTAATACGCACTTCTTTTTTTCCCCGCTTTTTTTTTTCCTTTTTTTTTTTTTCTTTTTTTCCCAGAAGTGCCACTGAAACAAAAAAAGACCAGACTGTTCATTTGCTGACTTGCAAGATGTTTCTTACTGTTTAGTCTCTTTGCAGCATGTTGATCTCTGCTTTGGAAAAAGCACGTGGTGAGTTCTGCACATTTTCTGTCCAAAATAGCACACGAAGCACAGCTGCCATCCCAAGCCACTTCCAACGAAACTGAGGCAGAAGGCCAACTCTCACTTTTAGCAGAGGCAAACTATAGGCAACTCTGTTGAGGCCCTGAGGGTGTCTGTGTGCCAGTCAAACCAGATCAGATGCAGCAAACGAGCAAAGGAATGTAAAAGACAACTTAAACTTAAAATACCTTTCCAAAGCTCTCCTTGTATCTGCAGCACAAGTAGGTCTACAACACAGTGGTAGCATAGAGAAAAGAGCGCTCACTAGAAACCCTTTCTGCACAGCACAAAAAAAAAGAACTAATGGATTTTGCTCTATGAAGTAAACTCCTCAATGAGAGCACATACAGCAAGTCAGTTCTCAGCATCAAATGCAGATGATTGGTCCAGAACTCCTCATTGTTTACAGAGACAGAAATACCACCACAAACATGAACCTAAAAACATTTATTTGAGCATTAAGAGGTTTTAAAATTTTCTTTGTTTTTTAGAGGTCATAGAATTAAGACCTTTGAAAGAAATTATCACAGTAACTGATAATAGGCAGAAGCAACTGGATATGAATGACAAACGTGATAAATCTGGTCACCTGCAAGAATATGAAAAACATAAGCAGTTTATAACTGGATTCTAAGGGTCTATGTAACACAGAAACTAAAGAGAGTAGAATTAAAAGCATCCTGTGGAGTATATTCATGCAAACAGGTTGCTAGCAGCTTGGTTTTTCAAAGGAAAAAAAAACAAACCAAAATCCACTCTGCTACCAGAAGAAAACACAATGGGGATCTGATTTTTACATAATTATGTACACACTGCCTTCAAGCAAAGCATCAGATTTTTTCCTGCTTGTCCCACTTCTGTCTTCAGTCCACAGACTGGCAATGAACATCCAGCATAGCCATTAAAAAGTGTAGTATTTTGGGTGTCCAGCTGCAACTGCAACCCAGACTGCCCATAAATTTATGTAATGTAAAATCATATGCAGATTATGGTCAGATTAGACCACAAAACTCACAAAGCTTTCATCGTTATGAACACTGCAACCTTCCAACCATGCAGCACTGTGGCTGTTAACAGATTTTCTTTTTCCCCTAATAAAACAGGATGACATGTGGCAAACAGTGCCGTTTTTCCAAGTTGAGAGTGTGTCTTCATCACATCCCTCTTGAGAGTTCAACTGCTGCCTGAGGCACATGAGAATAAAATACAAAAAGGCAGAAATACCAAAAGAAGAGTCATAAATTCTTCTACTTACAATAAAAAGGTAAAATTAGCATTTCCTCAGGAAATAAAAAGTACATCCTTCCCTAGGAGCTGAGGCTTTAGAAATCCCTAGAATAGAGTTTACTACATTCCTACAAAGATCCCAAAGCCAATTTGTATTTCCAAGTCTAATAAGCACAGACCTTGACTTTCTGATCAGCTGTACATTCTGCTTCACCTTCACCAAATCTAGCATTTAGATAAGCCTGGCTAGGTCTGGAGACAATCTTATTATGGTATCAGAGTATCACAGTATCACCAAGGTTGGAAGAGACCTCAAAGATCATCAAGTCCAACCCATTACCACAGACCTCAAGACCAGACCATGGCACCAAGCGCCACATCCAAACGTGCCTTGAACCCCTCCAGGGCAGCCCATTCCAGTGGGGAATGACTCTCTCAGTGAAGAACTTTCTCCTCACCTCCAGCCTAAACTTCCCCTGGTGCAGCTTGAGGCTGTGTCCTCTTGTTCTGGTGCTGGTTGCCTGAGAGAAGAAAGCAACCTCCTCCTGGCCACAACCACCCTTCAGGTAGTTGTAGACAGCAATATGGTATTGTATGGTTATCTCAAGTGGTTTTTATAAAGGTAAAGAAGTATCTAGTATTAGAAAGAGCTTCATGCTGCAGGTTCTCCTCTTTCTTCATTCACTGAGCAGTTTCCAATAGAACACTAGCTGGCTTCTTGCCATTCCTGAAGTTCTTAGCTTTTTTTTCTAAGTAAAATTCACTACTTCCATTTTTTACCCAAATGATGCCCACCTTAGCTCCAGTTTTCCTATCAACTCATTACATGTTGTGTAATTAGCTTTTCTTCATCCTGTATCCAGCTACCATATTCCCGTCTCAGGCTCATTTTTAGTAGATAAAAGCAATTCCCTTCATGTTCTGCAGGTAAGATTTCCCATTCCCCAGTCACTGATGTGACTGATTTCTAAGCCAAACAACAAGATTACCCAGGGCTTTTTAGAATGTGGGAGACTCATTGCAGACAATACTCCAGAAGTTCCTCCATTTCCTGCACAGTAGAGTGAAACTGCCTCTATTACAGAAATACCCTGGCAGTTTCTGCTCCAGAAAAGTTTATTGCATGCAATTACTTCTTAGCAAGATGTTACAATTTGGTCTTACTAAATTTAATGCCATTGTTGCTTTATCCCTTGGATTCTTTCCAAAATATCTATTTTTACGATGTGTCAAAACTGATACATTTATTAATACTTCAAATTAGGATATGGTAAACCATATATTGTGGTCCTATAAACCGTCAAAGTGGGAGTTGTTGTTGGTTGGTTACTGAAATACAATGCAGTGAATTCAGCAAGCTGTCCTTTAGCTGCACTCTTACTCTCAAAAGATTTCCAGTCCTGGTCTACAGACATAACTAAGATTCAAACCCTGCAATAAGCAGCCACAATGAGCAGCACAGGGATTTAAATCCTATCCACCCGGTCATGGAGAGAACTGCTAAAATCTAGGTTAATCCTTCCAATCCTTAGTCAGAAATGAAAGTCTGTGCAATTGAAATAGTATGCCAGAATTAGATTTGATTGTGGTAAGGATTCAAGTATGCCAAAAATTAAGATCTGAAATAGCTTCAGTTAAAATCAAAGCAGTGCCTTTCTACTGACAGACATCACAATCCAGGAGAGTAATTGTACTGAGACCAAACTGATAGACCTTCTCTCTACAATCCCAGACACACTGATTTTCAGATAGGAGTCTTTTAAAAAAGATGTGGGGGGAGTAAATTTAAAAAAAAAAAAAAAATCAGCTTTTCTCCCAACTGATAATGACAGCTGTTTAACTGGGGTGCCATGAATAAGGCACAGCCTTCAGTAAAGAAGACACAGAAATAAAGACAATCACTTAGGCTGCAATTTTATGAAACTGGTTCTCACAAAGACCCTAGTGGCAATTTAAACTACTTTATATTTGTTACTATGATCAAAAACACAACATACCCATTAGATAGAAAATATTTATCTCCTATCAATTTATCTGTATTTGGCAGGGGATTGGTTTTATTTTTAGCAAGCTGAGAAATTACACATGTCAACACAGAAAATTTTAAAAATGAAGAAGGAAAGACACCACTCTCCCAGGAGCAATCTCACTTGAAGCTTCTTCATCATTTAAGCCTGCACAAATCAGGCTGGATTAAACTGAAAATATAGCAAATGCAGTTTCTATTTGCTGCTACAAGTCTTCAGACTTGTCTGTGAACAATTTATGTCTAGTCTGTGATGAAGTTACATATGAGATCACCTCAAGACCCAGAAAGCCAGTGCTCCCCTTGAGCCTACAAATGCCATGTCTGTGCACTTAGGTAACACATCACACTGCACAGTTACTGCGGGGGAGAAAAGAAAAGTGGCAGCAAAACTTTCTGTTGCAAACATTTAAGGTCTAGAGTAACAGAATAATAGAGGCACATATTCAGCTGTAGCCTCCATGCCAAGATAGCCAGAGGTTTGAAGCTATTGCATAAGCATATTTCTGTAATCTTTGTTGCTCTAAAGCTGGAAGCTTTTACTCAGGCAAGGCTCTTTGAAGTTACTTTGGGAACTGGCTCTCTGCAGATGGAAAAACAAATGATTAAACCAGCTCAATAGGGAGTCAGACTTATTGTACATACTTGATTTTTAAAAGAAGCTAAGGGAGGGAGAATTTGTGGGGTTTTTTTAATACAACACTAGAATGAAGGAAAGAAGGAAAATGTATCACCATCTCAACTGAAGCTCAAAAGCTGTTTTAACAACAGAGTTTAATTGGGTCAAGTGTGCAACTGAAACCTTAAGGTGACCTGGAAAGACAAAAATCTAATTACCAATAGGAAGTTTAAACAGAATATTAGATTTAACTTAATTAAAATCAGATAGCATGTCAACAAGATTTTAAACCAGCAGTTCAGACAGTCATTTGAAAGAGAGTGCCCCAAGTATCACTAAATTACTTAACCTACCAAATCATTCCTCTAACTAGATACTGCTCTTCAAAGCAGAATATTCCTTAAGTCTGATGTGTTTTGTGCCTTAAGTCTGAAGTGTTCAGCCAGGATCCTAAAAGCAGGATCTTTGCTTTATCTTGTGGGACTTGTACATAACCTGGATGCTATCTTTTCCTAGTAGAAGGAAGCTCCTCAGCATTTAGAAATACCCTTGCTGACCTAGAGAATTATTTTCTACAGAAATTATTTAAAACTAAGGTTTTGCATGCCTATAATGTACTTAGACAATAACTAAAAAAAAAAAAAAAAGAGAGTGTGGGAAATGAGCAAAGTTTATTCTCATTCTGGTTTAAGAATCCACTGCTTTCAGGCAATATCCACTGAGGTGTCTGCTGCACTTTAACAAATCAATAGGACTTACCTTGGAATAAGGGTTACTGAGCTGGACTGTTACATTTTATTATTGGATGAAATGACTCACTATTTTAAGATCTCCACCTCACACTGTGAAGAAGATAAATCAGAAAACAGCTCCTCTCAGGCCAACAGTCATCTCATAGAAGGAACCACACTTAGGAAGAATGCAAGTTAAGCAAGCACACCCAACAAGATTGGTGAGGTTTTTAACCACCGTTAAAAGCACACATGCTGCAGGTTACAGCTGGCTCCCAAATCAACTTTCCACACGTTCATTTAAACTTTCATTCAGAGACCACAGGATGTCTTTTATCCAAAAGTGGGAATCTGAAAATATTTTTATATAATGAAAAGTTACAGAGCCACCTGCTCAGGATATCTTAAATGTGAAAATTTGATTATTTACCCCTATCCTAAGACAGCTATTTACTGTCATCTCAATTATTCCCTGACCACTGGAAATATTCCAGTAACTCTCATGCTGTAAAATGGTGATGGATAGTAAAGAACAAAAACAGGAAAGCAAAAGAGATATAGGCAGAAGCCTGTATCACAGAAAATGTTAGAAGACTGTGATGGTTTGGGAGTTACCCAGCCCCACACTTTGTAAAATGACCCAGACTAGAACTCAGCTGGCTGGAAGTTAAGGACTGAAGCTCTATTTACAGCTTAGCACAATATACAAGCAGAGATACACACTACATACAGGAATAGTTACAGAAATATACAAGGTAAAGGGAATACAGAAACACAACTCCCCTCCCAGAAATCAGAGACCCCAGGAGGGGCTCCCAACCACCCTTCTACCCTCTCCCCACCCCTATACCTTACCCCAATGTTTGCCTTATGCGCAAGGTGAGTTTGGAGGATCGGCCAGGGGGGATTAGAAGAAAAGTGGTTAGTGAGGTTACTCAGCAGAGAGGAGAAGCCAGAAGCTAGACCGCCCGAGACGCTGTGCCCCAGAGACTCACTTATCTTTGGTTTTGGTACTTTTTCTTAAACATCTCAGCAAGCCTATGAGTGAAGTAGACATCACCATTGTTTCCATTTCTCAGCCTGTAATATAATTTTCTCTATAAAAATATTCCAATTAGCTCAAACCAGCACAGAGAGGAAAGCATGTCACAACTTTTAAAACTGTTAAGACTGGGAAAATAACAGGACGAGTGTAACTGGAAACAGCTATGAAGATCACATGTTGATTTTGGCCAACCTGGAGGGGGATGCAAAAGGGAATAATGTAAACTTGTGTTTTCCCTTCCACAAGCAACCTTACACTGCAAAGAGCTGCCCTTGCCTGACGCTTGCCTATGCACTGTTCCCTGAAGACATTGCTCATTAGCAACCTCATGATACAAGCAGCTGCTTAGACAACACCAGTGTTTAGGTAATTCACGACCCATAACTTCATTCTCTGCACATAACTGCAACTCAAGTAAGTGCCACTAAACATCAGTCTCAGAATAACATTTTAAAGTAACAGTAAAACACATTCACATGCAGAAGAGACTGCAGAATCAGTAAGCCACCTAACACTGAAAAGCAATTGCTTCTCATACATTCTACTTGTCAGTCTGTCCTGTCCCCAAGTATTCTGAAGCTCCTAATGGGAAATCTGAAATTCAAATTAATTGAATTGAAAATCAATTATAAAACAAAATCATAAATATATTTTCAAGCATCAGTTCCTAGAACACAAGGCAGTGGGCACTCCCATAAAGTAGCTGAACAGAGTAATAGATAAAAGACATGTATTACTACAAATGACAAAATTGTGTTACAATGTGTCCATTTTCTGTCAAAATGGATGGTGGCATTGAAGGGCATCAGTGCTGGACGTAGTGCAGTCGAGTACATAGTAAAATAAAGGGAGGGTTATATATTTAGGAAAGCCTATAGACTGACCCTGTCTGTCCTAGAGGTTATCCTAAAGTAAAAGTAGCATGGCAAATCTAAATGACATTACAAGACAAGGCTGCAGACTCCAATACATCAGTTTCCAGACACTTAACTATAGCCCAGACTGCCTACATCATATCAAGGAAAGCAAATGCACCCCTATCAGCATGTAAAACTGGCGAATGAATGAAGAAGGAATCACTTGGATGAGAAGAACTGCTCAAAATGTTAAGGTCGAGAACCCTGAAGAAATACAAAGATGGAAACTGCTTGTTTTGAACATTTTGGTTTTCTTATACTTCCTTCTTCACAAATAGGACACTTCCATCAGCAATTTTTATTGCTAGCTGATCACCATCTCAGCTTTCCACTACAGAATCACAGAATCAATCAGGTTGGCAAAGATCATCAGGTCCAACTAACATTACCCTAGCTCACCTGTTTTAACTTCTCATCCTTTCCCTCTTTTCCACTTATTAAATATAAAGAGGCTTGGCTTAAAAAGTCATAACATCTCTTGCTTTCTCCTTTTGATTCCAGGCAATTTTTGTTTGCTCCAATTAATCTTATTTTAGCACAACTATCATCTGTGCTCAGGCATACACTTAAAAGAATCCCAGTAGCCCTAACATTAAGAGATGCATAATTTTAAGCTGAGAGGTTTAGTCTCCCCTAGTTAACCTTGCTACTGCTAGAAGTGAAGTAAAGCAGTAGGTAGAAAAGAAACCCACCACCCTAAACTGACACTAGAGTAACAGCAGAATAGCAAATAGATGGGATGCAAATGAATACAGCATAACAGCAGGGTGTCTGGAAACAGCTGTTTAGTGGAAAGAGATATGCATATAGAAGAAAAAAAAAAAAAAAAAAAAAGCCCAAAACACACACAACACACATCACAGTCTCAGAGCAGGAGAAAAAAAACAAATGTTTCATTTTACAACCCCTGTATCAGTTTGCTGTTACACAGTTGAGTGACAGAGCTTAATCTTTTGCAGTGGAGTTATCCACAAAAACTTTCTCTAGAAACCAGATTCCACAGTTTCAGATTTCAGCCTTTTTCCATAAAATTCTTAAAATGCAGATAGAGAAAGGAGAAAAGAGAGTCTGGCAAACAGATCAAAATGAAACAAAAGACAGTGGCAGCTTATTAACTAGAGAGATAATGTGACAATTGAAATCAGACTATCTTCAACTGCACTTGACTAGAACACAAGGCACTTCTCCAGAGTTTTTGCATGTATTTTCTCATGATGAACTCACAAACCTTATCTCATCCCAGTAAGGTACTTCATAGAGCTCTGATGCCTCTGCCAACACAATTTACCCAGAATTCTTAATTAGCTTCACACAAAAAGTAACATGTAATTTGTCTGGTAATTATGTGTTTCTGTAACTCCTAAAGCAATCAGTTCATTGCAGGAATGTCACACACTTAAAACACATTAATTTAATTCTATTTTCTGTTTATTCAATTATAACTGTCATTCCTAATTGTATTGTAAATTGTGTGGAGCTGGAAGGTGGCTATAAGCTCCCTGCTCTTTCCTCTTCCATAGTGGTTCTACATATGTAGTGTGCTTCCACTAGACACAAAATCAATGTAGTGAAAACAAAGCAGTTCTGTTGTTCATTGTTGTCATGTGGAGAGGCAAGCTGGTCAGCACAAACAGGTAAAAGTTCCTATCAACAAAATTACAGGCAGAAATCTTGAACCAAAAGTTAGGGGAAAAACAAAACAAAGCCACACAAGCCACTACTGCCAAAAAAAAAAGGAAACTAAAGGAGAGGGGGGAAATAGCATTTGTGGTAACCCTTATGAATGATTTCTTTAATCTGCATGCAGAGCCTTAAAAAGTCAGCATTCAAATAAAACCTTAACCACAAATTTGGACTAGAAAATGTTGCTTTTCCTAGAGGTTTAGATCAATCACAAAATTGAATCTGGGACCCTGTGTACACCTCAGACAACCCCAGAAGGCAGCAAAGGACCCCTCATAGCTGAGTCTCAGGAGACACAGACGTTTCTGAAGAGGAATTTTGCTCTTCCCTAAGTAAGAGAAAACTTGCACACCTGAGACAACCTTCTGACAAGTACTGAGGCTTTTTGATCACCTAAGCTTCATGTGTATGGGAAGTACAAGGGAAATTACTGCCTGGAAAGGCAAGATGTAGACACCACAAACTTACAGCTGCTGGACAGCAAGTAGCCTCCATCTGCAATTTGGAGTATCACATTTGCATATCAGAATAAACCAGTTTTCCTGTTGGCTGTTTGGGTTTTGTACTATGGTTCTACAAAGCTTAAAGTGCTGCAAAATACTCTCACTTCTGAACAATCTTATTTCACATTCTGGTTTCACACAGAGCCTATGAGTCTCAACTTTTTTCCTGACTCAATACATCAAGACTCAGGAGGAAGATACTGACCTTCTAGCCCATATCTGTTACTGTGGGCCTTCCAGAGCAGCTTCATTGAGTACAAATCCCCAGAAAGAAATGCTAGATGCTAAGCATTTACACGAGAGCACAAAACCTTTTTCTAGAAACAATGGGGAGACCCAACCATAGTCCATGAGCAGCACTGCTTCTCTGGGGCCACAAGGCTCCCAGCCAGGTCTCCATCTCGAGAAGCCAGAGGGGCCCTCAGTTGGAACATGGACATACAGCATAACTGGAGCTCTGCACCAAGAATTAAACCATGTCCTTTTTTACAAGCCATGCATCTAGCTTATGCACCTCCTTTGCAAGCACAGTTTTTCTCCTAAGGACATTCAGTCTAAATCTAATATAAATAGCCAATGATGCTGCTACAGTTTTATTTATTTCAGTGAAGTACAGAAGAAAATATCTCAAGGATTTAAACAATATGGTGACAGATGGTGTGGAGACAATCCAGGCTGGGCGCTCTCAGTAAAATCCACACAACTTCATAGCTCCAGGAATGAAGGGAGGCAGAGGAGGAAGAGGAAGGGGGAGGAGGGAACAGGGAGAGAAAAGGGAACAGGCAAAGCTAGCCCAGATGACCACAAGTTTCTAACAAACGAAACCAGTCAAGGACTGCAAATTTTCTCTGCCCATCTACATAAAGCTCTTTGTGCTGTCACTGATGTAGGCACAGATATCTTCCAAGCAGGTCCAAAAGAATTATAAAGAAATTCTACAAATTAAATTGTTAGTTCAGATTAGTGACACTTAAAACACAATCTACCCATTCAAATAAACCTAAGCATACTCTTAAAAATAATTTAATAGATGAAATTTGAAAAGCATGTTTGACGTGATATCAAGGCCCTTCTGTTCTGTTCACTGTATAATTTTATTAGGATGAATAATTTCAGGTACATTGTCTGGGTATATTCTGATTACCAGAAATGTCATATGTGCTTTACAATAGTCCATTAGTATTTTGTGGTTGAAAGGGAATAATTTGGGATTTTATGTGAGAATGTCCTGGAGGGAAAAAAAAAAAAAATAATAATAATAATTCGGGTGCCATCAGGAATGATTGCAAGGAAAGAATCATGCTGCAGGTTTAGCAAACTACTTTTACAGCTCAGGAGATTGCTGTTTTATAATGACCTATAGATGGGCAACAGTTTGGAGAGATTGCATGGATCATCTATGACAGTGGGTTATGAGCAGTTTTAGAATGTTGCTGCTCAAAACAAAGACACTTACGGATTTCTATTTTCAAGAACTGTAAGACTAGGCAGTTTGAAGAGAAAGAAAATGGCACCTTTGAGATCAAAGTGTATTGCTCTTACTGCAAATGACTACATCCAAGTAAAGCCAAGTACTCCTCTATCCTAAATAAGACTGGTTAATAGAATCTCACCCTGCACTGCAGGCTCAAATGCAACTGTGTTGATTCAAGCAAGATAAAAATACTAAAAATATAGGAACTTACCCATGCCTGAGCTACATGAAAAATAAGTAAACTTGGGAAGATTGCTTTTTCCTACAATCTGTGTATTAGTTACAGAAATTCCCAATCTTATCCAAACTGTCTTACTTCTACTTAGGAAACTGAATCAAATATCCCTTGCTTCAATTTCACTATAGTGACAAGGTCAAGTCTACTCCCACTGTATTCCAGAAAATTCTCCATGCTTTCATTTACCAAATTAAGATGGAAACTAGTGTGGACAAAAGAATGAGGAATAATTGTCTCAGAAATAGCTAAGAAAATCCTTCAGTAAAGAAAAGAGAGTGAGTGAGAGTGAACAAGAAGGCTCATTCTGCCCCTTTACTCTGTTCTCATCAGACCCCACCTGGAGTCCTGTGTGCAGTTCTGGAGCCCCCAGCACAGGAAGGACATGGAAGTGTTGGAGCGGGTCCAGAGGAGGCCACGNACTGTTCCTCCAAGTTGAGGCAACTCAAAGCCATGATGGCTGCACCTCTCTGCTAGAGCTCTGCTTTCTCATAGTAATGACTACACAAATAGCCACACAGAGCAGCAGGCTGTATCACAACCACCTCACAACCTCAGAGCACTGGCTCCTGTTGAAGAAAAGCGCACTCCGTTCACCTCAGTAAGGTGGATTTCAAGAATGTTTTTAATCACTTAATAACAGTGAATATGGCAGGTATGTTTAAAAAGTATGAGTGCAGATTATGAGCTTAGTTCTATCAGTCATTACAGATCTGCAAGTCAACTTCATTTTAAAAATAATACATAGATTGACTTTTATGGATACGGTCAAGCAAACAGATCTGTAAGAGGTCAACACTACATTTTTGTTGTGGTTCAAAATAAAAATGACCCTATCTGAAAGTTACACTTGCAAAGTAGCATTGATGCAGCTAGAAGGAAAGTCAAATTCAACTGCATCTTTTAAGAGGTAGAGAAACGACAAGTATTGTGTGCACTGGAGCACTGCAAGCTACCATATCTAGATCTGAAACACCAGTTACATGAATACAGATAATTTTGCACTAAAGCACTTATTAGACCACATTTTCATCTTCCAATATTTCACATTACAAACCAGAGCCATAGTTCATGTCATGCTCAGGAATACAGAGCCACACATGCTGATATCAGTTACTAGTTAAGACTTTTTTGAGCAGGTATGTAAACTGAAGATTTTCTGTAAAAATAAAGGACTGGTTTTATAAGACTAAATGAGCTGGACAGAAATCTACATAACACATATGGAAACTGATGACTAAGCTCCACGATGTAGATCTCCAGGAAAGGTTTTGTAATGGAAAACAAACCAAACACCCTCCATCCATCACAACAATTTTCAAAGCACAGGAACTGCAGTGTGCTTACACATCATACATTCTTTTTTACTTACTTTTTTATTTTTATACGATCACCACACCATGAAAACACGTGGCAAAGAAGTTGTAAGATGTATAGAGGAACCTTAAAAGTGGCATATAAAGTCATGTATAGATAAGGGAGTGTAAATTCTGAGTACCAGAGACAGGAGCCTGGGTGTGCTGGTCTTAAGAGCTCTGGTTTAGAGGCTGGTCTTAAGAGTTCTGGTTTACACAAGCATGGAAGGGATTTTGTATCTCAGGAATGAGGGCAAATAGCACAATTCCAGCTCTGTCTATAATGAACTGAGAATGACAGGTAATGCAAACACCAGCAAGTATTCCAGTAAAACACCTGAAAAATACCCACCAAAAGAATGCACGAGATCTAAAATTGCAGTTTCGGTCCCTACTTGTTCACTCGTAGAAGTCTCATTATGCATGCCAGCAGCAGTATAGGATGTTGGGGGCTGGTAGGGGAGTTGAACATGAGCCAGCAGTGCACCCTTCCGGTGAGAGAGACTAACCAGGCTGCGTCAGCAGAGCACAGCCAGCTGTTTGGAGGGAGGGATTATCCCCTCTTTGGGACTCATGAGGCCACGTCTGCAGCCCTCTGTCCAGCCTTGTGTTCCTCCATACAAGCTATCAATATAAGTGAGCGAGTTCAAAGGGCTGGAGTACAGATGCTGCAAGAAAGTCTGAGGGAACTTCCCCCAGAAGAAAGACAGATAAGGACAGGTATAATTGCAGCCTACAGCTAGAGACTGAACTGTACTCAAAGACTCACAGCAAAAGAACAAGAGCTTATGGCCACAGTACAGAGGGAAATTCTAACGAGATATGATGAAAATATGCACACAGTGAGAAAGGTTAAGCCCTGGAACAGATTACCCAGAGAGATTGGGGCATCTACATCCATGGAGACACTCAAAAATTGACCAGATGATCTGATCTGACTTTAATATTAGCCCGCTGGGCTGGGTTAGATAACCTTCAGTGATCCTTTCTAACTTCAATTGCTCTATGCTTCCATGTTTACTGCTTTGGAGAAGGG
Source organism: Ramphastos sulfuratus (assembly GCA_013399055.1). Lineage (NCBI taxonomy): Eukaryota > Metazoa > Chordata > Aves > Piciformes > Ramphastidae > Ramphastos > Ramphastos sulfuratus. Next base: position 104,634 of record WBNM01041967.1, read on the forward strand.
TTGGGATAAAAAAGGACAAGCTGAAGGTGGAAGATGGAAAAGGACTTTAAACTAAGCACTTAAAAGTGTTTATGGCAAATACTAGCAGCAGAAAGAATAACAGAGAATGGTAACTTTGCACAACATTTCCACAACTGTTTCAAGAAGTATCACTTTGTAATAGCTCTTCTGGAAAACTACCCTCACCTTTAATGCTGTTTGACTATTCATTATAACTGTCAGTATTTCCACAACAATACTTCTAAGTTACTTCTTTCAGAAAGATTTCTAATGAGAAGTGAGAAAGACTCGATTTGGTTGTCACAGAACTAGCCATGATGTTCTGTTTTATAAAAGTATCACAAATACTATCATTATAATCATAGCATGTGGTGAAACAAATGTAACTCAGTTTAGAACCAAATGCTCAAGTCAGGAAACAGTTCCTATGTTTGGTTTGAGATCCCTCAAATGCCAACAGATACAAGATGAATAGGCAGCCAGTCTGTTTTCAGCATCCCCCAAGGGATGCTGATGCACAGCAGGTTGGCACAGATGCCCCAGGCAATTCTCATCTTGTTTCAGTAGACTATCCCACATCCAAATGTTTTAAGTCTATGGCAGAACTGGGGACCGAAATCAAACAGTAGCTCATCAGCAGGAGAGTTCCTGCCAACAGCAGGTGATACAATCGGCTGGAGGCAGAGCAAAGGGTTCCTCTACAACACAGTTGGGATCAGGCAGGTACCATATATCCTCAAGTGCCACACTGGTTTATTGATTGGGTTTTGATGGCAGATGTCAGGTGAAGGCAGCTCAGCTAGGTTCAGCAAACTTCCAGGTTTGTTGGCTTCATGTGCCTGTCAATTTTTGGAGTGTGTATCAAGCCACATTGCCTGCACCAGCTGAAGAGACAACTTTAACCAAGCTGGGCCAACAGAAGAGGCATTCTAAACTATGCACCATTCACAGCAGATTGAGCAGGGACTCGTGACTTCAGAAGCTGTATGCTCTGCATTAATCACTGCACACCCCAAACATGTGCATATATCACCTTTAAAATCCTAGAACCATTTTTCTTTTCTTCTTTTTTTTTAAGAGATGGCTCTTCATGTGAGATTCACATTGACATAGTATCTATCAGCCATAAAGAATATGGTATTCTTATCTACTCTAAGTCATTCCAGTGAAGTACTTAGCAGTATAGTTCATCTCTAATGCTTTAAACTGAAAGCACAGAAATAAGAAACCATGTCTAAGACAGTTAAGCATCATATAACAAGGACCTGGCACAGAATTCACTGAACAGTTATGTTGTCTGTCAGATGTACTTGGTGGACTACGGACAAGCAGGTACTACACACACACACACATGCATATTGTTTGTTCTTTTTTTTAAAGTAATCTAAAACAGTACCAGCATAATGCCACAGTGGAGAAAAATATGTTAGCATCAAATAATGACATAGATTAAATGGCCTCATTGGAATGCCATCCACAATGACCAAGTACCTTTTCGGCATATCCGATCATGTCCATATATGAGACAAAGCAAAAGACTTTAAACACTGGTCAGATTGACAATTTAACCAACACTCATGTGTTTCAGCTAAAATTCTGACTTGAAAGACAGATTTTACATTTGCAGTCCTCCCTCAGACCTCATGTCCACTGCCTTTATGACAGCACTGCAAATCTCACCTTCAACTCCCAGGAATTTATTCCTAAATGAATGGCTAATTAAGTGACATGCAAATTTCATTACTGTGATGTTCCAAACCCAGTTGCAAGACATTGCACACTGCAAAAGCCAAGTTAAAAATTAAGGCAATTTTAGTTACATGAACAAACAATTCCTTCAGCCCATTCAAGCTACTGAAAACATCTCTGTTAGATCATCTTAATACACAAAAGAAGAATTTTGATTTCCCAAGTGGAAATCTTAGAGGTCAAGTTCCAGCATAAAAATGTTGTATTAGCAAACTGTGACAACCCCTAAAATCACAGTGATAGAACAATGACAATATTAGCATACGGTGGAAATAGTATTAACTTACTGAGACAAAAAATACAATCTAATTCCCTTTCTTGATAGTCCTACATAAAAATAAAAAATACATCTGAATCAGTAACATCCTGCATCTGCTACTGATCATGAAGTTGATTCTCTAAAGGTTTCATCACTCAGTACTGCCTGGGATCTTCATATACTCGCATAGAAAGTTGAGTGAAATATGTCATCAGATAAAATTACTAAATATATAAAGCCAGCTTTATGAAGATGGGTAAATCTGTACAGTACTTTAAAAGCACACTAAATAAGTGCCTCTAACTTGGTCACTGCAATTATATTCAAGATAGTAGCATTGACTGTAATGATCTTTCCATACAAGTCAAGATGTCAAAGCCACTGTTAAGAATCTGTGCTATAATTCAGCACTTATTGTTCTCCTTTTGTATGACACAAGTTTTAAAGAAAGGCCATTCAAAATACCAAGAGGATAAGAGATCTGTCTCCAGTGGGAAAAGTCTTTCCCAGAGGTAAAAAGTTTCAAGAGTTCAAAGCCATTTCCTCAACTGTAGCTAACCATTGCAACTTTCCTGCTTCCTTTTCTTCCCCCAAGAAGTTATGAAACAATGTATCTGGACCACTTAATTTTTAGATGGATTTGGAAAGCTTTGTACTATCCAAGTACTATTCAAAAGACACTTATAAGGAAGAGTAATAAGATGAATAAGAAATCCTAAAGAGTACAAATATAAGGAAAGAGGTTACAATTAACATTGAAATGCTTTGTGTGCCAGAAAACCAGTAAAATTACTTCCTACACTTGAAATCCCTCTTCAGCTGTCCTCTTTTACATCACAGTGGGAACTCTTCTTGGACTTTCAGGCTGAGCAGCAGCCCATGCCAGAGAGCTCACTCCTGCACGGTGCTAAGCACCTGTATCAGAACCAGCAGTGATCACTTCACAAGATCAGTGCTGCAGTGCCAGCAAGGATTTGCAAAAAAAATGGTTACAATGTTAAAAAACATGAGTTGGAGACATGAGTCACTTTTGTCATTCCTCAGTCTCACAGCAGGTTACATAAAGAGATGTTTTCCAACAAAAACAATTTGTCATTATCTCCAGAGTACAGACAATCCCACTGTGGATTTTCACAAACCATAGTAGGAAATTAGAAGTATCTGGGTAGTAAAAATCTAACCTAAGAAATACAGTGAGTACCAGATCTGGTTCGAGTTTATGAGGCTACTTCATTTATAAACTGCAGTAGATCACAAAAGTCCAGCTTAATATAATTGTCCTGTTTCTACTGTCATCTTCAAACACATTCAGGTCTATTGCTTGATATTTCCTATAAGCACCCAGAATACCTGTTAACGATTTACAATGATTTTAGAGATAAGATGCATGCCTCCGATACTCTGAAGTTATTTTTACAGCCATATGTCATATTTGGTAGTAAAATTTCTAAACCGATCAGCATCCAGTGTGCTGGAGAGTAGATTTTCATTAGGACAGCTTTTACAATGGACAGAAAGTTTAGTTTCCAGCATGAACTCAGAAATATTTCAGAATATTTGATGGATGATCAATGAGGACACTGTTCCATATACGTTTTTCAATTTAAAGTACAGAGACACTATTAGAAGCATCCTTTTTGTTCTGCTTTTAGTGATTATTCACAATAGAGAGTAGCACGGTGAAGTACATTAGACTAGCAAAAACTTTTAGTAAGTTTTCCTACCTTATCTGCCATTATCATGGAGGCCCCACCATGAATTCCAAGAATTGGAATAGAAGTCTGAGATGAAATAAAATCCAAAATCTGAGCTACAGCCTCCTGATCGGTATCATCTCCAAAAACCACTCCATGGATCTTGGTGCCTGACATCAAGTCACAAACATGTGTTATGATGCTCTTAGGGTCAGTCTGGTTCACCAGAAGGGTCACTACATTGACATCAACAGTCAGGTCTGCTGACATTTCCCTGGTCCAGAGAGCTCTGATATCTCTCTCGTTGATATATTTGGTCCTTCCCAGAATCACTGCAATGTTCAGAATGGGGTAAATTTTCTCTGCTCCATGAACAAGATCCAAAGGTGCCAGAAGAGCTTGAAGTACCAGGAGAGCACAGCCAATTTTCTTCATCTTTGCCAGCTTTATCCCCTGTAAAAGCAACCACGTGTATGAGAAAAACAACAGAGAGAAAAATAATATATACTGTATATCTCCAGTGAAGGTTTTAAAGAGAAAGGTGCTGGACACAAAGCAAACTTCAGCAGCTTTTTATAATGCATCCTTCACTTCTGTTTCAGTTCAAGTCTCTCATATGCCCTCAAAAAGTTGGCTTGCCAATGACATTATTACAAACGGTCTCCTACAAAAAGGGGGAGGGGGGAACGTAGCAAAAGTCCAGGTGAAAGATCCATTAAAATTCTTCCTGGATGGCAAATAAAATTGAAAGAACTCACGTGATTAGAAAAAGACATTATCATCCTTCTTTTTAAAACCTTGCTGTCCTAAAACAGGTTAAAACACAGAAATACATTTTCCTTTGCTCTGAACATCTATTTAAAATTTATTCACAGTCTATCAGGAAGAGGTGCTTTAGCTCAGAGTGAGTCAGAAGTCTGCTGGAAACCCTAGTCCATATACACCACACAGCTCACAGCATTCCGGGACCATGCTGGTTTATTTCTGAAGATCTCTCCTAGACAGCTGCTGCTCAAGCAGTCTACTGCATTCCTGGAGTAGATTCAGAAGCACAATATTCTATTCTAATTCTTCCCCCTCCTCTTACGTGGCATTCACTAGAGCATCTCAGAACTGCTGATCTCAGACACAAAGTTGTCACTGGTGTTGAAGGGGAGGGAGTTCCAAAAATGAGCATCACTGCATTGGTTTACTTCATGTCTTCAGTGAATCTCTGTAGGGGGCTGAATATAGACAGAGTAGGATGGGAAAGAGATGAGCCATAGAAGTGATCTGAACTAGCTGAAGGAGGGAGAAGAGGGAGAGCAGGTCTGACTCTGCAAGGTCTCCCTGTGTTTCTGTGCCCCGGGGAATTTCCACACCCATAACTGGCGCTCTCCTAGCTACAAGAAAGGAGTCCCAGTGCCACATAAAGCCAAGCTTGTTGCAAAGCATCAAGCAGAAGACACAGGTAGGGCTGCCCAACCAGAGGTGGCATTTTTCAGCTCTCCTCTTTCATTCTGCCAGCCTTATCTCCATTCTCCGTTACAGTCCTTTGCTGCTGAAACACAGTGCATAACACTACCTCCTTTGGGGCAAACAAGGAAACGAGCACTTGAGAAACCGTTTAACTGCCAAGCGGTGCTTGTGCTATCTAAGACATTGCACTGCGGGCCCGGTTCCCTCCGCCGCAGCAGCAGGGGTGGCACGGGGAACGCGAGAAAGACAGGAACGTACACGCCCGCAGACATGAGGCAGCCCCAGCTTCTTTCAGACCCCAAGATATAGCATATATAAGGACAAACAGTTAATACGGCCACTTTTCCCCCTCCGAGGGCTCCGCTAGCTGCCGGTACCGGGCGGCAGCGCACCAGGAGCGACCCCGGCTCCCCCGCCTCGGCGGGCGGCGGCGCGATGGCGCCCCCTGGCGGCCGCGGAGCGCCGTCCCACGTACCCAGAGCCTCAGGAGACGGAGCGGCGACGGGTGCCGGTGGTGCCGGTGCGGCGGGTGCCGGTGGTGCGGATGCTGGTGCAGGGCATGCCGCGGCCGCGGGCATGTCGCGCCCCTCGGTGCCTGGGCTCAGGGGCGGCCTCCGCGACGCTGGCCGCACGCGTGATCCCCGCCGCAGCCTGCGAGCGACATCGCATCCCGGGAGGGCAGCTAGGAGAGGGAGACAGGCAAAGGGGGGCTAGGGACGGCGGGACGGGACCACGAAGGGGATAAGAAGACACGATGAGACGCCGTTAGTCAGGGTGTCGATTTGTCAAGGGAAAAAAAAAAAACATCTTTCAGTCTTGTGTGGCGTGTGAAAATAAATAAAGTGACTAGACTGAAAAGTTCCCCCCTCCTCGCCTTCACTTGGACACGAATGCGAGCTCTTTCCTAACAGCAGCGCCCGAGAGCTAGAAGCCATGCGGGAAATGTCCCTCATCCTATCCAGGTCAGGAAAACCCTGCGCTCCCAACTGTCCGCTCGCTTCCCCGAGAAATGCACGGGTTTGAGCTCTAATGGAACAGACACCCAGCCAGGAAAGAGCAGCCAGAAGCAAACTAATTCACATGATCAAGGGCAGGAGTTTTCTTGACAGATTCAAAACAAGCATAATCTGGAAAACCGCTAAATCGGTGTGGGATAAAGCTCTTTTTGATCTTGTAGCGGAACGGATTCGTTCTCAGTTTATCATAAACAAACCCAGGGAGATACACTGTAGCAGATCCCTCCACGAAAAGCTCGGATTGCTTTGATTTTTCATTCACTATTTCCAATAAATATGCATAAAGATACTTATCCAAGCAACCCCAGTTAAATGTAGGACGCGGGCGCGTCAGGCAAAGGCATTCCCTGGCTGGTCCCCGGTCCTGACTACAAACTAAGAGCCAAGCATGGAACCGAAGAGCCGGCACCGCGGACATCCCTGCGCGGCACCCGCTGCCTCCGAGCCCGCTCCCAACTGCCAGGCGCGCAATAGTGCTCCCCGAAAAGGCAATACTTACTGCAGTCTCCCTCCACATAGTTCCAGTTTAAAGATCCTCAAAGTCATTTCAGTAGATTCCTTTGCCAACAACGAAGTGGAAAATAGGTGCCTTAACGCCGGGATTTCATCCTGCAACTTGTTCCCACCGCAGTAAACAGAAGCCCGGCAGGTCTTTACCGCTTGGAAGCCCGCATCATCAAGTTTTAGCAGAGCCATCGGAACTGGGATTCGCTCGCTACTTTTGACAGTAGGCATTGCAGCGTCTTCATCGTTTGATGTTTTTTCCTCCCCCCTTTTTTTGCCTGTTAGAGGGCAATTGCGATCCCGTTGCAGCAGTTGCCCAGGAGGGCAGGCTCGGAGCCCCCGAGCTCCTCTCCGCCTCTCGGAAGCGGCGGGGACCGGCAGCGCCGGTGCTGAGGGTGCGGCGGGATCCACCCGCCGCGCGGGGCCGCCTGTGCGCGCTCCGTGCTCCACCGCCCCCGGCCCGGCCCCGCCACCTCCGTAGGGGTGAAGCGCACGAGCGCCTTGTCACGCCGAGGCCAGCCGCGGACACTCGGAGGCTCCCCCTACCCCACGGTTCTGCTTCCACAAGCACTGGCGACGGAGACAGAGCCGGCGGTCGGAGGAGGAGGTGTCAGGTCTGGGGTACAGGGACCACAGCAGGGCTGGAGCAGAGGAGCACTTCCCAGGCTAGCAGCCCCAGCGAGAGGATGGTGGAAATCCCCGAGCGTTCTCCTTTCCCTTGACGCAGGGGCTGTCAAACAGAAATCTCTGCCGTGGGCTCAGGGGATTGTGGAGCAGCAGCTTCCACACTAAAAGGAGCCCTAAAAGCTCCAGACCTCAGTCAACATCAGAAAAACGCTCTGTAGAAGTTGGTTCCATCTGAGCATCCCCACTGCTCCATCCCCCACTTGAAAGCATTGTGCCCATTTCTCCATCTCCCACCCATCCAACACAGCCCTGGTGTCAGACCCACCTTGCTGTTGAGCAGCTCCTTCCTCCTTGCCCAGACCACAGATCACCACTACCTTCTTCTACTGCACACTACTGCACCTCCTCCCTCACTCCATCGCTCTTCTGCTTTCCCCTCTCCACCACCCTGATCCAGCTGCCACAAGTTATTTGATTTTGCAAGAATGATTATACCAGCTAACTACCACAGCAGTCATGTCCTCTGATGTGCTCCATCCTTTACAATCAGACATATTACTACACTGAATACTTCAGAGTAAGGCAAATCCACACATTGTGACAGAACACTCAATGAGACACCAATGCCAGAGAAAAGCTTTGGATTCAAATACCATAATGCCTAAAGTCCATTCACTGAAGTTTGCTTTTCACTAAATGAAGAGACAGAACACACAACTTGCTCCCAAAGACATGCAGAATAATGCACTGGCTTCATTGCTCTTGACAGTCTCTTCATAAAATTCCCCAATAAGTCTATGCCTTCCCCCACTTCACCTCTGAAAGATCTCATCTCCTAAGAGATTACTCCCTTACACATTGCATTAGTCTAAGCAAAACAATTAGGCAGCTACAACTGCCTAGTTACTTTTTTTTTTTTTTTAAGTCTGATGTTTTGATGCACACTTTTCTACTGTAAATATCACAGTGATGTTTGTTGTGGTTACTGGAGATGAGGTTGCACCTCCATCCTTCTGTAAGCATGTGATCATTCAGCAGATTTATTGAAACAGCAGCAAAACCAGGGATGCAAGATCCCGAAATGCACAATGGTGGAAAAAAAAAGTGGTTCAACCATTAGCATAGTTTTAAAATATTAAAAGTGGCATGGTGTCTTTAGAAAATACACAGCATACAAGATGCAATGCATTGACTGAATTTAATGATCTGAAAGACCAATACAAGAAACAGCCACGTTTCCTAACTTCAACAATCTATACAAGTGTCATTAATCTAAGCTTAGACTTCAGCATTATTTTAAATATTTTTCCTCAATTACTTTTATAAGAGCTTCTGAAACATCACATTAAAACTTAGTCCAAATTAATTTACAAATCAGAATTAAACCATATTAAAAGTTCACCTAAACAGATCAGGGCCTATAATGGCAGTACATATGCAGTCTTCCAAAAGCCAAATTCAAGCAGATTTCTCCTTGTGGATTTGAGTAAATGCTGTAAAAATCAGGCTGCTATTTTAATAGACATCTGTAGTCCATTTCGAGGTAAATTTGCAGAGTTTAAAGAGAAGAGCTGTAAACATGGTAAGAAGTCAAGTTCATCAGTAGGATTTTTTTTTTAAATTGCTTATAAGTGTCTAACTTACCCTTGTAATTTGAGTGTAAAAAGGGAACACTTACTTCAAGCGGCATAACAAACACTAACATCTCTGCACTTGGGAGATTAAGTTACAAATATAGTATTTTTACAGAGAACATTTATTCTGAAAGGCATATTGATTGATACATAAGTGATTGCTTTCTCTACACTAACAGCTGCACACTCAGCTAAAAGAAGCTATAATGTACGTTCAAGAAGTTTGGAATCCTGCGCTTCTGAGGATATTTTCCAGCTGGGATTTCCCTACTTCCCACCTGCTACATAAACCTGCATTTAGAAGTCAGAAACCTTCTTCTTACTCAGGCTCTTCCACAGCAATATTAAATTACAGAAAGGTTTCCCTTGCCTGAAAATAACCTGCTGCAGAACACACTCGTCAACAGAAACAAGCAGCCAAATTATCAGGTACAAGAACTGCTTCCAAAGAGGCGAGAGGTGGTGGGGTCTAATGATCTGGCACAAGCCAGGTTTCTCTCTCTGCTGCTGACTCATTAGTGATGCTGCCTATTACTTTCTCTCCATTTGCTTTACTTCACCAGCTGCAAAATGCTTACAGACATGTTAAACAGCTAAATTAAAAGCCAAATTTAATCTCCAGATTCAGGAAAACTCTTCCACCACTTTCTTCTTGCTCTTAGAGTTGTGTTAAGGTAAGTACAGTCACTCTTTTTGAACAGAATTTGATTTCATGCAATGACACCAAAGTCATCCAAGGAAAATTTGTCAACGCATTAGATATCAAATCATTGTCACTATTTTCAGTACAGGTAGTCTTTGTTGCAAAAGTTTAAGATACAATTCAAGAGATCTCTAAACCAAATTACAGATCTACTCATTAACCCTTGCTACATGGAAACACCATTACAAAAGACTTCCTACATATTGTAAAACAAAGTGGTACCAAAAGATTACAGGTAACTGGCCAGAGTAAGGCAGAGAGGCTTTCTTAGAAATTATTCCAGCTTTAAACATGCTTCTAGTTCCTTTCTTACATTTTGGGAATATTGCTGTAACCAGTAACGATGTATTTGCATGCACCTTATCTGCCACAAATCTGAATTTCATATACCCTGAGAAATTTCTCCAGCAAGAATCAAGTCACAGAATCACAGTATCACAGTATCACCAAGATTGGAAGAGACCTCAAAGATCATCAAGTCCAACCCATTACCACAGACCTCAAAGTCATGCTGATGCAAAGTCAGTTTCAATACCACACAGGATCAAGTCTGAAATAAACTCTTTTTACTAAAAAAAAAAAAAAAAAAAAAAAAAAAAGCACAAAAAGCAAGGGTACAGTAACATAAACTTACACTTGAGGGGCAGCAGACTTACATACCTGGTAAATAAACTCAAGGTAAAAATGGGAAAGAGCTCAATTGTTTTCAAACTTACTAAAACATTTGGTCACAGATGGCCCTCTTATTGAAAACTGGCTTAGCTCCTCATTTGGCAGTGTCCTTTCTTGCACAATTTACCAAGTCATGCATGAAATGATGGCCTTAAGCTACTCTCAGATTTGCAAAGGACATGAGCTGGCTGCCACAATAAAAAAAGGAGGCAACATCACTGAACGAAGCTTGAGGCTGTTACAGCACTTCAGCTTCTCTGCAAACAATCCCTGGCAGGGAAGGAACACCCCAGGGACAGTTCAGCCAGAGTTCCTCCTCCTCACCTCACTGCCGATTATCAGTTATTCAAGACTCACCAAGATTGTGTCTGCCTCATATCAAATTAATCTTCAGCGTTATTTCCAAACTCTGCTATGCAGCTCCCAGGAGGGATTCTCTTTTAGACAAATTTAACTCTAAGGGTAGACCCAGAATTTCATCATGGACTCTGTGCTTTTTAATTAAAGCTGCTCTATTAACAAAGAAATCTGTCCCAGCAATTCAGACCTGTGAAGACTGTGTTGCTAGCAATCTCATTACACATCCAATTGCCTGCACAAGGTCTAGTCTTCAGGGAATTGAATCAGGTACAAATACCTTAAGACTGCTTTCTGTTCTTCCCTCCCTGCTCTCCCTCCATTCAGAAATTGTGAAATACCAGTGTAATTGTTATATGTTCTCCAAGGGACACCCAAGAGAACACCTGACCATTGCCTAGCCAGTACAACCTAGAACAATAAAGAAGCAGAAAAAAAAAAGTTGTCATTGTTTGGCTGCTGTGGTCTCCTAATCTTCACTGAATTCAGTAGAAGTGATGAATCTTTATAAATCAGATTTTCCTAAAATACTATTTTAAGTCTTCTACTCACTCGCCCTCTGAACCATATGAATCCATCTCTTCTGTATCTGTATCTGGACAGCATGATGGGCCTCTTAGCCAAGTAGCTACTAGCTTGTTTCAGTCTATCTTAAGTATGCTCAGAGTCAGATAACAACAGGAGTAATTTTGCTCTTGACTCGCATGGAACATCCTCTGTGTTTTGTGATGGTCTACATTCAAACACATTTTATATACCTAAACACCCTCCCACCCCCCATATGTATTTTCAAAAGTTTTACCACAGATTTGTTTTAAGTCAGAGATTACTGTCACTCTGATCTTCTGAGAAAACAATATATAGTTCTGAAGCCTAGCCCCTTGAGTAAGTACACATGCATCAGCTATGAATCACGAAGAACACAGAATCAGAGAATGTTAGAGGTTGGAAGGGACCTCCAGAGATTCAAAAATCCCTGCCAGAGCAGGATCACCCAAGGCAGGCCGCACAGGAACGCATACAGGTGGGCTCTGAAAGTCTCCAGAGAAGGAGGTTTCACAACCTTTCTGGGCAGCCCCTTCCAGTGTTCCATTGCCCTCACTGTGAAGAAGTGACTGCTTGTGTTGAGGTGGAACCCTGTGTTCCAGCTTATACTCACTGTTCCTTGGCCTATCACTGGGCACCACCAAAAATAGACTGGCACCTTCATCTGGACACCCATCACTCAGTTACTTACAGACATTGATAAGATTCTCAATCTTCTCTCCGGATGAAACAGCCCAAGTTTCTCAGTCACTCTTCAAAGAAGAGATGTTCAAGACCTGCAATCATCCTCGTGGCTCTCTGTTTGACTTTCTCCAGCAGATCCCTGTCTCTTGAAAGGGGGACCCCAAAACCAGACACAGTATTCCAGGTGTATCAAGGCAGAGAGGAGAGGGAGGAGAACCTCCCTAGACCTGATAGACATCCTTTTCTTGATGCACCCCAGGATGCAGTTTGCCCTCTTGGCCCTAAGGGCACATTGCTTCCCCATGGATAACTTGCTGTCCACTTGGATAGTTGAGCTACTAATCTTGCAAATATTGGTATTACTTCTAAAGCAATCTTTCATGGAATATCCTGAAGTTATTTCACTTAAAATTTGATCCAACACAAAGAAAATTACTACTTATGACTGATAAGAGACAACAGCAACCTCTCACACGTTGTTCACTGGTGGTACTTGTTTGCTAAAAGAAAGCTGTACTGAGTGGGAAGCACCAAGATGCCTACACTGCATCTGCTTCTCAGTGCTTCACTAAGCAAATTTTTGCTTAGGGAGTTGAGACTTTTCTAAATCCAGAAAATCAAATTTAGTAAAGGTCAATGGAAGCTTCTTATCAACACAGTTACCTCAGCTCCAGCTGGAAGATATTTTTAAGATGAGTAGTATTTTGCTCCTTGCATCCAACCCATTTCTCGATTGTAGGCACTAGCTCTATTAAAACTAGGTGCTAAAGGCTTATGAGACATCTGAGCCAGCAGGAAAAGATCCAAGATAGAAAAATCCCCCTTGGACTTAAATTACAGTTCCACATGATGAGTCAGAGCCTTCTGTTACCTATTTCTGCCATACATGTAATGTGGCTTTTGTTCATATACAGGAATGCTCTTGAGCCACTCAAGTAATAGTTTTCATTAAATGGCAATTGTCAGGGTTCTAGTTTTTGTCATTAGTCTGCTCTTGATCCAGTCCAAGTAACCTCATTCCCTGCTTCCTATAGAAACAAAGTCTAGTGCTTTTCCCTGCTCAAAGAAAATTCTGGGCTTCAGACTTCTCTGCACTAACAGTGATTATTAGTAGATCTAATTAGTTTCATTCTACTGCATTTTCGAACTTTGCATGGTTTAATCTCACTGGTGGGAACGACGAATAAAACAAAGGGGCTTTAAATAAAATAACATATTAAAACACATTTGTCTCCTACCTAAAACACAGGTTTAGTTCACCCAGATGACCACATTTCTAGAAAGTGATAAACAAACCAATTATTCCTATAGTTCTGGAATGTTCCTCCAAGAAAGGCAAATGCTATTTTACCTAGCTCTAAACTTTTGTCTGACTGAGAGTAGCTCTTAAGACTGAAAGAACTGGCTTCTGCTTCTTATGGCAGGGGCCAAGTACAATGAAAGAATGAAGGATTCAAGGACTGTTTTCAGGTTGCTAGAAATACAGGAATTGTTTGCTCTCTTGCCTACCTCCAAGCTAACTCTTATGTGATTAACACCTATGAGAAGACATGGTTTTTGCTTGCCATAGTTTAGGTACTGTCAAAAGTTACAGGTTTAAAGAAGCCTTTTCCCAGAAAAACTGTTCTTGACAGTCCTGTTCTTTACTCCTACCCTAAATGGACACACACACACAAAAAAAAAAAAAAAAAAAAAAAAAAAATCATTCCTGTATGAGCTTCACAAAGAGAGGGCAAAGTCTGTGCAGGCTTATTTCTAGCTCTTGTACATCCTCACTTCTTAAACCCCAAAGGTCACACTACTGCTTTAAACACTTGATTGAAGATAGGAAGCTTCTAGCTTTCCACATGTCACACCATACAATTCTGTGTTGCTTTGAAAAAGAAGTCAAGTTCAAAGGTTGAGATTTACATGAATCCTGTACTTGGGAGCTTTAGCTATACCAGGAAGGATACTGCTGACCACAAACTTTGCTTGCAACACCACTATAATGTGACCTTCACAAGTTGGTTCAGTGTTCAAGACACAGTTCTGTTCACATTCAGTGGTGCAAATCATTTGCACTGATACTCGTATCATTTTGCTGGTTTCGTATTTGATCATAGACATCCAAATGTATTTTATATTTAAAATACACATAGATGCATCCTTTCTGATAAGCTTTGTTATGATAGCCATTATGACACAGAAATTGAGAACAAAACAAACCCAGCATTTTTCAAATAAGGAGCCTTCTATGATCTACTGGAATAACTTCATGATCATGACCTCATTATAGCAACTTAAATGGGTATGAATGAAATCTTTGCTTACATTACTGACTTCAAATTGAGCTCAACTACTCTTTGAAATACCATCTGCTAAACAAGAGCAGTGTTATATGAATACTAATATTAAGCCTTTTCAAACTTTTTGTAAAAGAGACTCAAGTTTATTTTTTGCACTGTAAATATCCTCAGCTTTGCTTTAGCTGACTATCCATGTACTGTGCACATGTTCAATCACATTAAAGCACATGCAGGGTTAGAGGTTTGTTTTGGGCAGCAATTACATATACATGACCATCAAGACAAACGTAAACATCTGAAAGTATTTCACCAGTCTCTTGAAAAAATTGGTCCCAGACCTGCTTTCTGGAATAAATATACAATCGCCTAATTTTTATAAGCCAATTAACTGAAATCTCACTTGGCAGACAGTTGTGTGTTATCTACTTTCACACGACTATTTCTGTTCCCACCAGTCTTTTCTATAACACAGATTCCAAAATAACTGTGATACATGTAGGAACAAGAATATTTTTCTAATTTAAGTCTGCCAGACCTTATCTTTCATTGGCAAAAATTAGATAGATGTCTGTCTTTCTTGATTTTAGACGGAAAGCTAAGATACTGGAAGATGATAAAAAAGACAAGATTTTCTTCTTAGAACTTCATGCTAAGTGGGGAACAATGCTCTCTTCCATGGTACAGAACTCCGGGCAAGGGTCCATGAGCTACTCTATCTATACTTACCTTCTATTGTGCTTATCTTTATATACTTATTAGAGTCTCATACCAAAACCCACAAAATACGTATTTGCAGAAGAAAAAGCACATGCTTCTGCAGTATCCCAAGTTAAAGACAATCAATATAAGCCAGCTATATTCTTGAAAAAAAAAAAATCATTGGGTTTGTATTTACTCCTATGCAAGTGAAGTAATAACCATCTGACCTTGCTGTTATCTTGGTACAGCACAGATTTATTTCATATTTCCAAGTTCTCTTTGATGCAAGCCTGAAAAAGTTTGAACATTGTATTTTTTTTACCAACTGTCTTTTCATCTTTTCTGGTGATCAACATTCATCCTTGACTGCAAGTGTAAGAGCTATTCATCCTAGACAAACAATTTAAGGCTGAAAACCAAAATGAAAAGCAGACTACATTTAAGCCTTTGAGATTTTTCCAGCCTTCATTTTTATCCCAGTTGAACAACATGATCTTTTTAATAACACTAATTCCTGGACTGGCTGTTTATTCCCTGATTGAATTACAAAGCTGATAGGAGGGAATTTTTCCTCAATAAAGTCATTTAGGCAATGGGACAGGGACATCTTAATGTTCTGAAATGGGAGATGGCACCATTTTTAAATAGAAGGCATGGAAGGAGGCTTAAGCAATTAATTTTAACCCTTCATAATTATGAAAACGTCTTCCTATCATTTAGAAAGGTTTGTCTGGGGTCTTTTACCTTCTTTGAACCTTCACCAGTTCCACTAGCCATCAGCATGTATAAATGCAAAAGAACAGATTTGCAGGTGTTCATCTTAGCTCATCAGAGCATCTGCTTCACTTAGTTGAGTTATTTTGCCCTTGCTAATATTATGTCATTTGAAACATGCTCACAGCCAACAAGTTCCTGACCTTGAAAATCCTGAGAGCTTTCATGTTTGTCACAGCCAGTCCCTCTAGATCTAGCGTCATTAAAATGTCACCACATCAGGCACTTAGAAAGTTAAAGATAATACAAGAGTAGTGTTATTGAAGAGGACACAGGAGGATGGAGAGAAAGACTTTCCAAAATAAATGTTCTTCATATCAGTGACAAAAGCAAGTTCAAAGGTAACAGAAAGGAGACTGTTTCAATGTTTTCTAACATAAACCAAACATATGCATTTTACCTACTACCACTTCAAGTGATACACTTTCACCCTTCCCTTCATCATCAGCTGCCTCACTCAATTTCCTTTAGGAAATGTGATATCACAGGAACGTGATAAACATTTCATTAATATCTTGCTGCGTAACTTCAAACCACTGTCACTTCTTGCCATATTGAATTGATGCCTCAAGCCTGTGCTCTCTCCAGTTTCCTGTTCTTCAGAGGATTGTTAGCTTTTAGATCATAACTACTCCACGAAGTTCATATTGTCATCTATGTGTCTGTAGAAGGATAAGCAAATTTAGCCTCAAATCACAAAAATAAAAACTTCCACTCCTTCCTCCATACAACTTATTAGAAAGCACATTAGATAAGAGAAACAATGAAAACCTGAAGACCCTCTGAGTATCATTGTACAGTAAGACACCTTCCCAAGGCAAGATAAGAAATAAATTTGCCTTTTATTACATCTCTGTTTTTTAAAGTCTGTGCTAAGTCTGAAAGTCAGGAAGCAGAGCAGTGTATATTACAGTATGGAACATCAATAGCTACTGTACAATCGAAGAAGTAGCCAACATCAACAGCTACTGTACAATTGAATAAGTAGCCAAGAAATGTGGTGAGTTCTTTTTCCTTTTGAGAACAATATACAATCTTGACCCAAAGGAGGTGTCCTCCAAGAAACTTAGTGGGGCATATCCTGGAGGAAAAAAAAACCCACTCAATTATTCTATTCATGACACGCTTTGGTTCTTTAGAGATCACCTAAATAATGTACATACAAAACTATACATTTGCTATTTCAAAACAAGCCCTTTCCTGCACACAGTATAACATATACATTGTAAACATATCACATCTGGCAAGACTGCCAAATTACTTGGACAATTTTCTTTTCTCTAACTGATCCTGAAGGCTTGGTACATTCAACACATTAAGATTTTACATTTCTTTCTTCTTATAAGCTTTGAGATAATCTGCCTCTTTCCTTGAGTTAATCATATGTTTTTTCTGTGAATTGCTAAGTCGATGAAGTGGAGCAGTGGCAGGCCCAATGCTTTCACAGGTACAATAGCACTTCTGTAAACCAAAGTGTATTTTGCTCCCTGAAGTTCAATTAACTGCTGAGTTAAACCTCATCTCAAGATGATCAGTTAAGGCACTTAGACTGCTGAGAGAGAAGTGCAGGGGCAGGAATAAGGCTCAGTTTCTGGGGATAAGTGAACAGTATTTTCTAAGTCAGACTGTTTTCCAAATAAGTTAATTTTATAAGCATGAAGAATAGACACACACTGGATCTGACAAATTAGCTCAGAACCATAACCCTTGATTTTATATATAGGTCCATAAAAAAACACTAGCTTAGGATAGGAGGGAGCATTAAGTTAAAACCCTAAGTGAATTTATAAACACTATAGTATTAAGCACTCCATTTCTCAGAGAAGGACTAAAAGGTAATCAATAATTTCTTTTCTAAAAGGCAAATGATTAATCCTCTACAAACCCAGTAGGTATCTTACTGCGAAACTGCACCAATGGGATAACTGCAGGAAAAAAAATGCTTCCTTTATATTCCTTATATTCAAATTATTTCTCATGTGTTCCTGCAGAAGGCAGCTATGGGCCATAATGACTTGATGCACCATTTAAAATAAGGTCCAACCTGACAGTCTACTTCACCCAAGATGCAGACTCAACCTATGTATATCAACAAAACATGATCTACTGCGGCTAAACAAACAGAGTGACAAGTGTCACACAGAGATGAGTTGTAGTGCCTGCAGAGAACACTGGGAGTCCAGCACATCTCACCCTGAAGCAGCACACATGCAGACTGAAAGAGCCTGTGTATGTATCACCATCGGAGCATGCAATTCTTAATCTACGTACATGAAATCATGTCTATTTTCAGTGCCAAGTGCATCACTGTCTATAAAATGCTCTTCTTGAGGAGTCATATGCTCAGAATAATCTGCTTCATTCACAAGGGCTCCTGAATAGTTAAAAGCCCTGGCTAAATCCCAAATTTCCACTATGACTACTCTTATCAAGCTGAACAGCATCTCAGTGTTTGACCTCCCTCTGAGAAAAGGAAAGGGAACAGCAGGATATAATCCACTCCCTAAAATGGACAGAAAGATGGTCTAAAAGTCAAAGGACATTGGAACTACTCAAGGGGAGAAAAAGCAACTCCATACATTGTCTTGAATGGCAATTACCTAACAAATGCTGCATGTCACCAGAGTACAGCAGTCTTGCATAAGCACAAAGCAACCGCATGCTGCACAGTGTGCTATAGGAAAGGTAAACTTAGAACATGAAAACAGCTATTTCAGCAGTTACCATTCCTTCCAACTGCAGCAGAAGAATGACTAAGCTTGTTAAAACTGTGTGCTGCTCAGGATCCTTGTAGAGTCATTGGTACTAATTCCATCCAATGAGAACTCCTCTGTTCCTAAGTGGTGTGAATGCCAGTCTTCAAGTGTCTTACCCTTTGGCAGGCAGCAGTGAAAGCAGTATTTAAAGATTAAGTTTTGCTCAAAACAAGTGCTTAAATTGTGTCAGATAAGTTTAAAATCCAGGTCTACAACCGTATTGCAGTTTGTTCAGTTGGATCTAGAAGACTCTAGTCAATAAATCTTCCTGGATGGACGTTTCATTATAACTCCTGTTGCACCATCTAAGAAAACGTGGGGTTTTTTTTCTGTAGTTCTGTCTGGCTGTCCAAAAGTCAAATCCAGAATGATACCAGTCATATGACTGGGGCATATTTGCTCTCAGAGCAAACTTCTAGGCACTAACTAGGAGAATTCTTCTAGTCTGTCCTGATATTTTCAGAGTACCAGCTGGGCAGCACACCAAATAACACAGCTGATTCTAGTCAAGTGCATTATTTTGCAAAATACAGCCTGCCCTGCATGAAACAGCCCAAAGTTAATGTTCGGCATAAGCAAGTTATTTTTGTTTCTGCACAGAAGCTACATTTAAAACTGGGTTGAAGAATTCCAGTGCACAGCTATATTTATATTGTTTACACCAAAACTGCTTGAGAAGCTATCCGCATAGAGTCCACATCAAATTACTTCATCAAGGCATGATCTGTTACTACTCTTGAGTCGTCAGCCTGCAGCCCTGATTACTTAGCAGGCATCTAACCACAGGAATGGAAGACAAATCACGTAACCTTGTGCTGATTTGAAACTTGATACTGACATCACATGATGTAAACTGACAATGCATTGCAGTTCCAGCACTGCATTGCATCAGAGGTGAAACAAGCAGGCAAAGAAACAGAGGTAAGAATAGCACGTTTAACTCTTCAGAGATGGTCCTGACAAACAGCAAAAGCAAGCATAGATTAGCCAGAGCATAGCAAGAAGAAGTCCCCTTAGTAAGGTCTTTCCCAGTCTCATCTGCTTGAGGCCTGGGAACATTTACAGAACACAACAAGTATGTAGTCACAGCATGTGTGCGTGTGAAGCACCTTCAAGCACTCTGGAATATACACACAAGCAAAACAAGTTACAGATGATTCTTCCCTTCTTCCTTGACCCTGGTGCGAAAACAGTCTTAAAACCTTTCTGACTAGAGACCAACATTTCTGTTCTCTGCCTGGAGATTTGAGGTTTTTCGTTCTGTCAAATGCAGCCCTGAGATTGCTTTCTCTCTCCTGATGCTCCAGTTTGTGAAGGCTGTAGGCAGATACCCTGACCCTAGTTTTCTGTCAAGTTTATAAGTAGAAATGTAACTTCTTTCCCCTTTAAAAGTTTACAGCTACATCACTGCTAGAGCCTGCCTGGAAATGTCTGGAGGGGAAAAAAATAAAAAACAAAAACCAAAGGACAGAAAGCAGATACCTTTTGTATGCCTTTTCCATCTTCTACATACAGAGAGCTCAGATGAGATTATTCAGGATTTGGCTGCCATTCCGAAGTCATAACTGAGTTTGTACTTCCATTTTACTATATAAGTTTTTTATTTGAGTATTTTTTTTCTTTATAATATTTTGAAGAGAGACTTGAAAGGGAACCTAAAGTATAGCCAAAGCCAGCTGCATCTCACTAAAGCACACACTTCAACTATTTTACAACTATTCATGAAGTGTTAGTAGCAGCGCTTGCAAAGAAGCACCTCTATCTGCTTAATATGCCAGGACAGACAGAAGAATGGTTTTACCATCCACTTCTATCCCAACACTCCTCCCACTGCTTCAGCACTGGGAGCATGGATTCACATCAATTGGCCTGAGCTTGTACCTCAGTCCTGACTATTCCCATCACATTAAGAGGTGAAAAAGACACTAAATGGAAGGGAAGGAGATGCTGCAGCACAGCTGTGAACCTAACCTCGCTATAGATCCTAACTCTTCCACATTGCATTATTCTCTTCCTAGCACCCCAGCATTTCAGTGTGTGTAATCACTGTGAACTAAATCTACACTGCCTCAACAAAAAAACTTTTAAAGCTTATGGCTAAAAAAAGCTAAGTGATCTCTGTGCAAAAGTCAGGAAGCAAGAGAAAATGTAACGTGTGGGATTTTCTCTAACTAGAGCTATGTTCCCCACTCATGTTTCAGCTTCTCACAATCTCTTAATATGGTTACCCATAGGACTCTTGTGCTATAGAGAAAAGGGGCAAATGCTTTTCCATCAGCTTTCTTGGTGATGAGTCACTTAGTCTCTTTGCCTCAGCTTCATCTTTACATAAGATTACCTAATAATATAGAAGTGTTCTGTTTCCCAACAAGGAATATCTGGCATGTTCTTTAAACACATTAAAGCAGATTTACTTTGACGCCTTGAATTGTTTGTAGCTTCCTCCAACAGAAACATTGCAAATATCACTGTGTATTTTCAGTTCACTAGTTAATCCAAGACAGGAACATAATTTTGTTCACTTTAAAATCAAAGCTTTACTTTGAAGGGAATGCTGGGATATTAACCATTTTAATGGATATCTAGGCAAGATAACAATGTTTTAAACCCAGGTCAAACTTATTTCTGTAACTACTGGACAAATTCAATAGGATTAGAAAGCAACATCTTAGTGTCCTGGGTGCAGCTGGGAGAGAGTTCATTTTCACAGGAAGCTGGGAAGGGGTACACCCAAAGCTGACCTGGACTAGTGTGCTGGTTTGAGGCTAATTGGAATATTTTAATAGAGAAAATTATATTATAGGCTGAGAAAGGAGAACAATGGTGATGTCCACTCATAGGCTTGCTGAAACNAACTGTAAGAGCTGGCCAGGGGAAGAGGGGTCCTGGCTCTTGAACAGAGTGAGCCTTGGGTTCTGCATGGTGAGGAACTGTGTTGCACATCACTCAGTTTTATTACTTTTGTTATTATTATTCTTTTTCTCCTCATATTGTCCTATTACGTGGTCCTTTCTTCAGACCATGAGCTTTTACCTTTATCTTCCACTTCTCCTCTCCATTCCATTCCACCAGTGGGAAGGAGTGGGTGGCTGTGCAGCGCCTAGTTGCCTGCTGGGTTTAAGCCACAACACATGCCTCTGGCTGAACAAAATCTGTATTTTCTACTGAATAAACAAGCAGGGAGGGGGAAATGGTCCAGCTGTAGTCATAAAAATACATTAAAAGCTTTTCACTTTGTGTGCTCCTTATCTGTCCTATCCCTTGAAATAAACCCTGCTGGTCCCATTAGGACACCAGGGCCTCCAATGAAGGCTCCTCTGCCTTCCTCATGAAGTATTTTCAGCAGATTAGAGAGAGGATGAATAGCTGTTAAGTACTAGAAGTACACTCTAGTATCTGCCTTACATCTTATTCCCTGAGTGGGAAACTTTCATGCACTGACTATTAAGTAACTCTTTTCCCACCAGGGCATTTTGGGAATCTTAAATCCACAATATGCTTCACAAACACTGTGTCTGATATCACAGAGGATAAATAAAACTGCACATAGAAATTTAATAGTTGAAGGAACAGTTTATATCACTAAAATATTCTCCAAATTAAAATTAATATGACAGATCATGTCCTGTGGAGGGAATGCATAAATTACACAAAATGTCAATAGAAGACAAGCTTTACCTTATCAGTTCAGAGCAACAGAAGCAACAGCAGTGTCACAAATTCCAATTCTTAAACAAATGAGCAAAGGTAAAATACATTCCCCAACATTTTATTTTACCCAAAATAGCCATGCTTCAAATGCAGACCTGATAATATTGGCAACTCCAAGATGAAATAATCTCAGTATTACAACAGGGTTATGGGGTTGGTTTATTTATAACATTATCATGGATACTAGCAACACATTTTAAAATATTTAAGTGTTTTAATGCATAATTACAAGAAGCTAATCTCCCAATGAGCAGATTTTTACTGTTTATAGCATAGACCACTGTGCCTTAAAGGAGGTCATGCAATTTCTCTTCGCCAAGTTGATTTCTGCTCTTTGAAAGCTACAGCAATATCACCATTCTGCACAAACTGAAAGGGAAAAGCTAAGCAGTAAGGAACTGACAATGGTTACTAAAGAAAACTGCTTGAATAGGTCTGTACAGCTTTATTTGGTAAAGAGCAGTAATTTGTTCTCTCAGCTCATGAGGTACTGGCTCTTTTGTTTGTAATGGATTATACCCCTCTCTCCAGACTTGAAAAGCTGCTTGTTTTTTTGTCGTTGTTGTTTTGTTTTGGCCTAGTTTCATTATTATAAATTATTACTTTTGAATCATCTTCTGGCCTAGATCTTAAGAAACAGGATATTTCCATGCTAGAATTCAGAGCTTACATATTCTCATTGACAGCCACGGTTCTGGGGCATAAACTTAGATTAATGCAGGGAAGGGGGAAAGTACTGGAAAATGAATATTGACTTTTCTTTCAGCTAAGTGTTTTAAACTAATAGAGACAACAAGCAAACACAGAAACCAGTAGACCCATAATGAAGAAATGGGCAAAAGCAGCTAGTAAACCAGCTCTACTGAATGACTACAATCTAGAATGTTGCATGCAGGGCCAGCTAGAAGAAACATCTTTGCTCAGCAGGAACAAGAGGAGGACTACTATAAGAGCCTTTCTGTGTTTTTAAAACACTTATGACTGACTTCCAGGACTAACTGGACAGCAGAAACAAAGAGTCAGCTGTATCGTGGTTTGTTCAGAACCCCAGGTTTTGTCATCTAAAAAAAAGTCAGTTTCCACACAATCAGTTATGATAACCAGCAGATAAAACAGATGGGTAACCAGCCATTCACAGCCCATTTCCACTATATCAGTTCTTGTGATCTATAAATAACTGAGCAGAGGCACCTGTTTCTTGGCAATGCCATAGAAATGCCTTTATTCTCATCTACTTTCATCTTGTTCGTTATGGATAAGGATAAAAAGGGATAAAACAGAATTAAACAATAACATTTTTTCCCTTGCCAAGATAACAGAGTCTGCCACTTCAGCCTTAGCACTACTGGCAAACAGCAGGTGCCCTCCATTCACTTGGGTGAAAACTGCTCACCATCTCCCAAATTAAACACAATTAAATACAATGAGAGAATTCATGTTGGGGTTTGGGTTGGTTTAATTTTTTTTTTTTTTTAAACAGATATGCCTTCTGGGAATTACACAGAACTCACTTTGAAACTGATATTTATCTTTCAGATAGACACATTTATTCTAGTAAATGTTACTTTCTGTGCTTTTTAAATCTGTTTGATCAGAAAATGCTGCAAAAAAAATTTGGAGAGTGACTGGCGAATTTATTCACTCCTTCTCAACAAAAACCCATAGGAGCCATCCTCCAGGGTAAGAAGATGGATAATTTCTGGTGGACCTGCCAAAGGCAACTGTGGCCTTCTGTTGTGGACACAAGCAAGCTGGTAACGCAACCTGCTCTCTCAGGAGTCATCAGGATTTCATCACTTATTCAGTTCCTATAGACTCACTCATGTCTTTGTGAAGAGTACAGACATGAAGTAAGCCAGCACCTGAAACCCGCTGAGCACAGAGGAGAGACTTCTGGCACTGACATAGATGCTATTAAAGAAAAGATTGTTTCAGCTATGCAAGGTACCACAGCTGCATTGTCCAAAAAAACAAAAGCCAAGAGGCAATATTCTTTCACAGTGCAGAAAACCAGCCAGCACTATCTGCCAAGAACTATTTCTGTGGGTTTGGATCTCTTTTATTCCAACCACTTGCACCTTCTTTGCAGCTGTGGATGAAACAACTCCTCCCTCTCAAGATCTGCAGCTGCAAAATTCATCAGTCCAAGTTCTTCAAATATCTCATCTGCCATTTGAGCATCATCTTTTTGTTATGTCTTTCAAACTCTCCAACACCACTTCCCTCTGTGTTGTGAGCTAATGAAAATTTGATTCCCCTTTCAGTTTATTTTCCTGTCCTAGCTATTCTTGGTGTCTACCTATTTGTCTCATTTTATAACAGAGAACATATCAGAAATGTCTCAATTGGCTGCCATTATAGAAAATAAGGTTTTCATAGGAAGTACCAGCTCTAATAACTCATTGCTGAGTTCCCTGGCAGAACCAGAAACCAGCCCAGAAAATAAGCCAGTTTGCTGACACCAGCCTAGCACACAAAACTGACTCCAAGTCTCACTTCACATAATGCTGAAGGGGCTGGCTCCCAGGACAAGAGCTTCAATTTATCCACATGCAGAAAAGGAAAAAAGCCTTAAACCAACTAATACAAAATGAGAAAAGCTTTCTGTCTTGCTATACTAACAGTTAAATGTCATGCACAGAGAAAAGAGAAAAAGGAGGACCAAGAGAAGAAGTGGGTGGTGTGTGTGTAATCAAAATCCACATTCTTCATAATCAATACAGCCATGAAGAATCAGTCCTCACTAATGACTCATATGAGTCTCTCTATAATCCCCCTCTTGCTTGCTTTGATCTGCTATTGTTCTGTACACTGTCACTGTTCTGCATTCTATACACACCTATGAAATTATTATACATAAGATAAACTGCAGACAACAATCTCCATATTTGCTTCCCAATGCCAGCAGTTTGTATCAGAAGCTGCCCTCCAACAATCTGTCACACATGTAGAACAACAGTCATTGCAGGGCTGTCAGCTCAACCCCATGCAAAATTAAATGGCATGTAACTAAACCTCTTAGACTAAGTTTAAAAATAGCCAGCACACATTCATTCACACCACCACCAACACATTAGACCAATAAACTCATTTACAAGCTAATGCCCTTCAAACAACAAGGAATTATGGCCAATTTTTGATCTGAGAGCAATTATAATCCCCTGCATTATGTGAAACATGAGCTTGTTTGAGGAAAAAAAATAGTGTATATTTTTATTTTCAACATTTTCATGTGTGGAAATAGTTGTTGTTATGGTATTAAAAAAAAAAAAATAAAACCAAGCTTCTCTGTCCACATGGATTATTATATTGAACATTTAAATGCTTGGTTCTTCAGAGCATGAATGTAACAGAAGTCGGCTCAGATAATGATGATTATTTTAACCATCCCTGATCAGGTACTGATTAGCAGCACTAGAAAACCTCTTTACCACAAAGGTAGCTGTGAAACAGATAGAGTGAACCATGTTAATACAACACATATTCATCACTACAAGGTAGATAAAGCACTTTCAAGTATTTATTTTCCAGCTCTGTACACACTCATTTTTAATGGTTTCTGTAGCTTTTCTAAATTAATTTAAAAGGTAATTTCCAACTTAAATTCAATATCCTGTCCTTACAGTCATGGTTGAAATAATGTTTTAACATAAAAAATGGATAATGACTTTCAACAACTGATGGAGCCATGCATTGCAGTTGTGCTTGATTCACATCACAGACCATGCTCTACTTCAATTTACATTACTTCACTGAGACACCAGGGAAATGTGTAGTAAAATGCCACTGACTAATGGAC
The DNA here is from genome assembly GCA_013399055.1 of Ramphastos sulfuratus. NCBI lineage: Eukaryota > Metazoa > Chordata > Aves > Piciformes > Ramphastidae > Ramphastos > Ramphastos sulfuratus. Next base: position 130,564 of record WBNM01041967.1, read on the forward strand.
AGTTTCTCTGTTTTATTTGTACAACAAGTAATAAAGCAAAGGAAATTAATTTGCATTGCCCAGGAATTTACTCCCTAACTCTCCCTCTTACTTACAGTTACCTATATGGAGAGGTATGGATAAAGCAAGCTCACTGAAAAAGGTTAATGAATTTTACAGCTTCCAGTTGAGCTGCTCTGTAGTAACTGATAAAGCAAGAGACACCTGGCCATGTATGTCAGCCCCATATATATTCAGAAAAAAATACATTAGGAACCAAGTGAGTTTAGAGTATTTACATTTTTGCTCTGTACGACTTGAGGCAGTAAAATTCAACATGTCAAATCAGAGTTTCTTCTCAAAATCAATATAATTTTTACCTGAAGAAGTGACAATTCAACTGCAACACCCTCACATTTCTATTCACTCTTGCCAGGACACAACTGGTATTTTTCCTAGATGGGTTAGTTTTCATTTGGGTTTTTTGGGGTGTGTTGTTGTTGTTGTTAGGGGTTTTTTTCAGTGTTTGGGTGGTTTTTTTTGTTTTGTTTTGTTTTTTCTGGCTCAGACCTTACTTGGCTTGTGATTATATTTGTGATCTTTATTATTATTGTCCTGAGATGGTGGTTGGATGCAGTTTGTATTGGGAATTTTGACCTTCATCTACTCCTGTAAAAGGAAAAGTGAAGAATTCCAATACCACATATTCAAGAATTAACACAGCTTGGACTCACGATCAGGTAAGAAATCTGATGTTCATAAGACCCTAATTATATACCCATGCAAAGTCAAATAAATTAAGTAATAACTCATATTTATGGCTAGGCCTTCAGAATGGAGGGCTGATCTAAATTTAGTAACTTGCCTCATTTGACTATATATTCCTTTTTTTTCCATGTGCTTCACTCTGTTGCGACTTACAGCTTAGTGATTTTCAACATTTAAATATTAATTATAAATTGACATTCTTCCCAATGGTGTATCTAGAGACCTGTAAGAAGCATGTCAGAAATGAGTGCTTCATTTAAAGCATTCATGAGATGAGATTTACACAGGATGTAAAAGCAGCAGATTTCTGTATACCAGAGTTAATTAGACGCTTCATATTACTATGAAAAGGAATGTAATTTAGGATACATTAAAACGGTTAAGTCATCACTCTGAAATTCAACTGTCTTTAGTTAAGGGTAGAAATTGACATCTCTCTCTTGTCCCTGTGCCCACAAACTTGCACTTTCAAGGAATTCTACAGTCTTCTGCAAATACCATACAAGCAACTGCCTTACCAAGGAGAAAGGGGATCCAATTGCCTTTCTTTGGATAGAGCATGTTTCCTTGGGATTTTGGGCTCAAAAAACAAACAAGAAAATGGAAAAAATGCCCCAAAAAAGCCTAAAAAAATCTTCCAAAACCCGATGTCGCACAGCATAGCCAGAAGTAGAAAGCCTCAGTGACATTCACATGACATGCTACAGCAACTTCATGAATCTCCTATAAAGAGTCCTAAAGAAAATCATCACAAGTTGTGCAGCAGTGAAGCCTCAATGTTTATTTCATCTTGAAAGCACTTCTATTAAAATCTTAACTCCACAACCACTACCAGGAACATTTGCATCTTTATAGCAAGATCAGAACTCAGGCAACGGAGAGAGGAGTAGGGAGGGGAAAAAAAAAAAAAAAAAAAAAAAAAAAAAGGCAGAATCCTCAATGCTTTGAACAAGTGTAAAAAAGAAAACACTGGAGGTTAACCTCTGAATACCTCTAACCCCTCCACTTAGAAAAAGAAACAGATAGGATAAAACTGCTAAGCAAATTTCGTTGATAAATCAAATTGTGTCTATTTGCCTCATGCTCTCAATTACACATAGGAAGAAGTTCTTTCCAGTGAGGGTGGTGAGACACTGGCACAGGTTGCCCAGGGAGGTTGTGGCTGCTCCCTCCCTGGAGATGTTCAAGGCCAGGTTGGACGAGGCCTTGAGTAACCTGTGCTAGTGGGAGGTGTCCCTGCCTATGGCAGGGGGTTGGAACTAGATGATCCTTGAGGTCTCCTTCCAACCTTACCATTCTATGATTCTATAGCAATCAATCTCATCTGAAGTATGTCCAAGTCCAAGCAGCCACTGTTTCCTTCTAGAACTATGGAAGCATGAACTTGTTATTCCTGATATATGGCAGCTGTCTTTTTACAGCACAAAGCCCCAGTTTAATCTCCCATCAGTCACTCCATCCTTAGCTTCAAGTTTTGAGCAAGTTAATCTATAAATGAACTGCTTTATGTTAATTCTGAGGCATTAAGACAAGTCAAGGAGGTTGGCAGGCAGTCAGTTTCTCCCTGGCCCATAAGCACAACAGGAATTTTAATACCCACTTTACTCATTTATCTGACCCAATCCTCAACAGCACACTTACTAATTACAGCTTTAAATCCTATAAAGAAGTTTATCTTTTATTATAATAGCCTATTATAAACTCCAAGCTGTAGCATAGAACATTTCTAGAAAACTGTCTCCCTACTAGTTTTTCAGACAGAATCTGCATTTCTTCCATAATCAGTAAAGCATTGTGCACCTCTCACAGCATATTAAGGAAACATATCATTAACTGCATATCAAAAGCACAGCCAAGATCTTCTAAAGTGGGTAGCAATTTTGTAATGAGATATGAAAAATAAAATGTTCGGGATTTTTTCCTAAAATTGAGATCCCCTTGCAGTGCACCTCCAAATAGGCTCTAAAGAAATTAACTCGCTGAAGAATCACAACTTGTTCTTCAAAAAGCTCCTAGCATGCCCAAATTAAATGAACAGAGAGATCAGCACAGAGATGTCAAGAGAACCAAAGGTATGACCAAGAGGATGCATAAAACATGCATCAACTTTCACTTCCCTGAAGAATTTGAGGGAAAAGGAACTCTTACTGACTCCTGTCTCACATTAGGAGAATGTAACTGTCTTTACATACTCCATAATGAGCTTCTGGGGTTTTTTTTGGTGTTACTGAAAATGAAATTAACCTCTCTTTAAGTCAAGGTGTTTTCTCTTCAACTAGCTCCAAACAAGTAGAGAAAAGCACCCCATCAGAGCAGTCAGCCAGCAAACAAGAGCAGCAAGGACGAAGCCCAGATTTCCTTCTCTTGAGACAGTCAAAACCTGCCTGGATGCGCTCCTGTGTGACCTGCTCTAGGCAATCCTGCTCTGGCAGGGGGGGTTGCACTGGATTATCTTTCAAGGTGCCTTCCAAACCCTAACACTCTGTGGTTCTGTGATCTCCTAGCTGCCATTGCTACAGTCCCAGGCTGTAGGCTGGTTTGAATTCAAGATAGTATTCGGCAAGGTTGTGTAGACCTATAAAAAAGCAGCAAAACATTGCTATTACTAGTCACAGGCTTTGCACTGACTCATCCTTGCAAACCTCAGGAACTGTCTGTCCTAGTCCGGACTTGTCTTAGTCTACCTGGAGATCAAACATGAGGTAGCTAACGAGGTAGCTATTGCTCACCTTGTTCTGGTTTTAGCTTAGCTTTGTACTGTTGTGTGGTGTAAGACCTACTGTAACAGTGATATTTCAGTGATTAATGTAGTTCAGTAACAAGCAGTTATTCTGCATAGAATAAACTATTTACAGCCCTAGAATAACAACGCAGTGTAGAATAGTTCATGCACAGGATGACAACAAAGGGCTTGAAAGAACAAGAACAGGAAAGTGAAACACATCTCACTTACATTGAGCTCAGGAATAGTTGATTACTGGTCATTAAATGCATGCAAATCTGCGAGCTGAGTAAAAGCAGACAGAACAGAAAAAAGAATAAGCCTCCAATATGCATAAGTGTACAGTGTTTTTTACGTGTGGGAAATTCGGTCGTAATGTGGAATTTCAGGTGCACAAAGAAAGTAAGGTCTAAGCACACATTATAAAACAAGAATGGCCCCAAGCAGGCTCTCGAACACAAAAACACCACTATTGGTGCCCTCCTTTTGAAGAGCTGGCAGCTCTATCTCCTTCTCCATTCTTTGCCAAGGAAAACTGTTAACCCTAGTAGGGTAACAAATGTGTGAATACCAGGAAAAAAGAGGGGTAAGTACTGGGATGCAGGTAGGACAGACATTTCAGTGTATTATGACTGACATTTTCTACAGCAGTACTCTTTCTCTGGAAGAAATTATTCCTAGACTAATAACAGCTCTGATTAGACTGCCAATACTAAAGTTAGGCTAACAAACATTCAGCTTTGCCCTATCAACAAGAGACAAAGCAGTGATTCAGCTCTTGAAAACAAAGGGGTCCAGGAAGGCTGCACCTACTTCAAGAAAGAACTCAAAGGCACAGGAACAGGTTGTGCCAATGTGCCAGAAGGTGAGCCAACAAGGGAGACAACCAGACTGGATGGGCAAGGAGCTTCTAAAGGAATTAAGGACAAAAAAGAGGGTGTATCACCTTTGGAAAAAGGGGGAGGTATCCCAGAAAGAGTTTAGAGATGTTGCTAGGTCTTATAGGGAAAAAAAATTTAGAGAGGCAAAAGCCCATTTAGAACTTAGACTGGCCACTGCTGTAAAGGAGAATAAAAAATGCTTCTATAAATATATTAATGGCAAAAGAAGGGGCAAAGACAACCTCCACTCCTTATTAGATGCAGAGGGGAATATAGTAACAAAAGGTGAGGAAAAGGCAGAGGTACTTAATAACTTCTTTGTCTCCATCTTCAATAGTGGGACAGGTTGTCTCCAGGACAGCTGGCCTCCTGAACTGACAGATGGAGCCAGGGGCCAGTATAGTCCCCCTGTAATCCAGGAGGAAGCAGTAAGGGACCTGCTGAGCCACTTGGATCCTCACAAGTCCATGGGACCGGATGGGATCCATCCTAGGGTCCTGAGAGGGCTGGCAGATGAGCTGGCCAAATTGTTCTGCATTTATCAGCAGTCCTGGCTCACTGGAGAGGTCCCCAAAGACTGGAAGCTGCCAATGTGATGCCCATCCACAAGAAGGGCTGGAAGGAGGAACCAGGAAATT
>WBNM01041967.1:135747-159760 GCA_013399055.1 Ramphastos sulfuratus
CCCTCAATTCAAGAGAGATGTTGAGGTACTGGAACGTGTCCAGAGAAGGGCAATGAAGCTGGTGAGGGGTCTGGAGCACAGCCCTGTGAGGAGAGGCTGAGGGAGCTGGGATTGTTTAGCCTGGAGAAGAGAAGGCTCAGAGGTGACCTCATTGCTGTCTACAACTACCTGAAAGGAGGTTGTAGCCAGGTGGGGGTCAGTCTCTTCTGCCAGGCAACCAGCAACAGAATGAGGGGACACAATCTCAAGTTGTGCCAGGGGAGGTATAGGCTGGATATTAGGAGGAAGTTCTTGACAGAGAGAGTGATTGGCATTGGAATGGGCTGCCCAGGGAGGTGGTGGAGTTGCCATCCCTGGAGGTGTTCAAGAAAAGACTGGATGAGGCACTTAGTGCCATGGTCTAGTTGATTGGCTAGGGCTGGATGATAGGTTGGACTGGATGATCTTGGAGGTCTCTTCCAACCTGGTTGATTCTATGATTCTAAAAGCTGAGCTTTCCTCTTTACTGGTTTACTTGTTTCTCTTTATAGACTGCCTGACTTCTAAAATATGGCAAAGACAGGAATCTCATTTTGCCTTTGATATTGCAGCTATGGCACACTCTGGTGTGTCAGGTTGTTCTGACTCATCTGCATTTAACTTTGCCCTAGATAGTGTTTGTTTGTTCCACTTTGCACTTTATTGCTCTATATTCACTCTTCATCTATCAATACCTGTTAACCATTTCTGATCTTCCCCTTCCATTTCCCCACACATATTTTTATCTATGGCTTTTGTTGCCTACAGCTACACTCAACCACTTTGTGCCCTAAATGTTTCCTGCCATGATCTATCTTTCTCTTCTTACCCAATTCTCTCTAATAATATATATGGTAAATAGGAAAATGAACTTCTTCATGCACAGGTGAAATACACTTTGGTTTTACCTCTTCTTCAAAATAGCCATTTTTGGAGAGACTCTTGATAATACTCCCCAAGTGCAACCTGCACCACTGAGTCTTAGTTCTGAATACCAATCCAGACTCCTCTCACTATTTAAAATAACCAATTTTTAATACAAATTCGTTTCCCCCACTTCAAATTCTGAGATCTGTTATACTGTATTTCAAGAAACCAGAAGACATTGTTAAACAGTAACTGCATACATTCACATAGAATCATAGAATCAACCAGGTTGGAAGAGAACTCCAAGATCATCCAGTCCAACCCATCATCCAGCCCTACCCAATCAACTAGGCCACGGCACTAAGCGCCTCATCCAGTCTTGAACACGTCCAGGTGACTCCACCACCTCTCTGGGCAGTCCATTCCAATGGCAAATCACCTTGTCTTAAACCTACTGTTCAAGCAGTTCAACAGACATCATTTAGCAACCATCTCGTGTAAAAGTATCCTCGTTTGAATGGGCTGAAATGATATCTGAGGCAGATTCCAGAGCTTTGCTACAAATGACAAGGTTTTTCCTAAGAACATGAATCTTCTTTACAAATATGGAGAGTCACACACATTAGCCTCAGCATTTTCTTTCTTTTCTGAGTGATCGAATTTCAGCCACCAAATGCAGAAAGCATTAACTGTACTATACAGTGGTGATTTATCTATGGTAATCAAAGAGGCTTTCCTCCCTGAGCTATGGAAACAGCTCGAGGATTAGAAGTCAAGACTTTTATTCCCAGACTCCTGCTCAGCCCATTAGCTAACATGATTTCATGTCTTTATTTTGACAACTTACAGTGAACACACAGTACAGCATAACTTCCAAAAGCATGCAGTGGCCTCAACTCAAAACAGTGGCTTGAAATGAAGATAAAGGCACATATGATCCCACCCACATACTCATTTTCTTGACTGTTCCACAGTATTTCCCAAGAAAGGTTTATATTAGACATCATATGTAGGTGCTTGCCTTATTTAGCCTCCTGCCCACAACAGTAATGTATGCTTTGATGACCACATGATTAGGAGGCACAGACTCCCTCGCAGGAAACATTACAGCACAGACCCCTTGACTTTTGCAGCCAAAGGAGGGCATACGCTCTCAAAAGCTAACAGCTCTGATCCTGGGGTTCCCTGTGTGAACAGGCCAATCATGCCAAGCTGATTCAAGGACATCTTTCTCATTAAATTTGCCTGGTATTTTTCTAGTAGAAGATCAAAGTTTTTTGATGTAGGTGTTAGTAGGAGATGAGAATTCTCATCAAACAGCCACAGTACTTTCTCAATCATAAAAAGAGGCAGAAGTTCTTCTATCAACATTTTGAGTGTAGTACAACCTATTGATCACCAATTTAGACAGAACTATCCCACTATCTTTCACTTTAATGCATCTCAACTTTAGAAGACAGAACTTTTTTTTAAAGCATTTAAAATGCTCAGACTCTTTAGTGTCCTTACAAGAGATTGGGAACTGTCTATAAATCAAAAAGCAATCAAGACCATTGTTCCACTGTGCAAAATAATATGCAAATCAGCATGAGACCTGAGGGTCACATCCATCCCTGCTTTGCCAGAGCAAAGAAGTATGTCTCAACTGCAACAGTACAACAGTATTTGTATTAACATTTACCTTAAGACAGGTCACACACACAAAGTGATTCCACTTTGCTAATGAAGCCTGTACAAGGCAAACTGAACTGGCATCTACATGCCCTGCAACTTCTGGCATGAATGTCTAGAGGAAGAAGGATCAAAGATAGATCAATGGAACACTCTAAACATGATTAACTGGCAGAACAAAATTCTAAACCTATCTGAACACAGTATAAAGTGCAAGTTAACTTGCGGAATCACACATTGCCATTTCTCCACCATGCAAGGCCCTGTCATCACATGCTAGAAATTCATTACCTGCTGAAGTGCAAAATTTCAATGCAGATAAGGCAAACAGGAAAAAGCAGAGGCCTAAATCACATTTATTCTTCAAAGGCCAGACTGACTTTTTTGGAGCAGCAAGTATCCCACCTAATAATGCTGTGTGACAATGTTGCCTTGAGAGGTGACTTCGCAGTAACTGAAGGGACTTGCTCATGTTGCTTAATAGATCTTTTCACTTTCTTTGAGACTTACACTGAACTGCTCTGTAAAGCTACAAGCCAAATGTCACTGATCTGATCAGACATACTCAAGCTCAGATGGATTTCTCAGCTACACTCTACCCACTAGTTTACTCTACCCACTAGTTTACAACCCTGTTACCTCCTTTTCATCCTTCCTTTTTTGCACTGCCTCTGGAGTTAATCTCTGTTAAGAGCAAGCTACTTAACATCTTAGGTTATTTTTCTGTCTTGTGTGCAAATTTCTCAGCACATCACACCATCAGATCTACTCCAGAACCAATAATGAAAAGCAGGGAGGGAACATAGCTATGTTTTAGTTTTGTTAGAGGTCAGGGGAGGAGAAGTACTACTCCTTCCTTTCTCCCAGCAGCAGGACCAGCTTAGTCATTCATGCATTTCCAAACCAGCTATGATAATGTAAGTCAGCACTACCACAACCTAAATTATCAGTCTGTCCATCAGATGGGTACTGGCTCTGCACTGACTCAACAAAGTTGACTTGGGAAAAAAAGCACAATGAACATCCTGCTAGTCAGCTCCCTGAACTAGCTCTGCACAGATTATGCAAGTGCCCTGTAAAGAGGCTAAGAGACTGCATCATATGGAAGGATGGAGAAAGGTGGAACCACCACAGTGTAGAATTAGTTTAAGCAGCTGCGTAACAGCACATACAGCTTCTTACTTAATAGCTTCAAATGATTAGAAAATAAAGACTTGAATGAATCAGACTCTTCCAGACTGGATGCATATGCAAAAACTGCACAGGTGATCTCAAAATGCACTTAGGTTACCATCAGGCTTGATTTTAATTCTATTTAAATCATAGTTTAAGAAAAAGTTACACTGTGTTCTCTAGAAGACAACTCTTCCAGTTCAGACCTTTATTTTAAACAAAAGTGTGTCATCCACTGCTTTGCCCAAGCCAGAAGTTTTAAGTGGCTATACTATTGCCAGAGGAGGTAAATTAATGACTGAATAATTAGATGACCCAGAGGAAGAAAGCTTCGGCAATAAATCAAAGATATGAAAACTTGAGAAAATGTTGAGTGGGTCAGGAGAAGTTCTTCAGCCTAGAGTGCATCTGCTCGTGCTAAGCTTCCCCAAGGAAGGCAGCCATAAAGACCTAAGACAAAGACCATGAGACTCAAGTTCTAACTATAAGTATGTAAGCCAAAACAACCTGAAGACTTGCTAGGACCTCAAAAGCTAGTGCCTTCTCTCCAGCCTGCCAACACCCTCATGAACCAACATGTTTAGGCAAGACACTGGGCAGGTGGGTTTTGAGGAAGTGTCAAATCCTCTAACAGAGCTACCATGTCCCAATGATTATTTCTCATAACAGCAGCATACCTAGTCACCAACTGAAGGTGGCCAAAAAAACCCCCAACTTCATAATTTCAAAGACTTCTACCAATTAGGCAGATGGAAGAGGTTTAGTTATTTTGAAACTTATGCACCTGAGTATCCTGTGACTTTATGACAGCTTCACAGTATCACAGTATCACAGTATAGCAAGGTTGGAAGAGACCTCAAAGATCATCAAGTCCAACCCACTACCACAGACCTCAAGACTAGACCATGGCACCAAGTGCCACGTCCAAACGTGCCTTGAACACCTCCAGGGACGGTGACTCCACCACCTCCCTGGGCAGCCCATTCCAGTGGGGAATGACTCTCTCAGTGAAGAACTTTCTCCTCACCTCCAGCCTAAACTTCCCCTGGCACAGCTTGAGACTGTGTCCTCTTGTTCTGGTGCTGGTTGCCTGAGAGAAGAAAGCAACCTCCTGCTGGCCACAACCACCCTTAAGGTAGTTGTAGACAGCAATAAGGTCTCCTCTGAGCCTCCTCTTCTCCAGGCTAAACAATCCCAGCTCCCTCAGCCTCTCCTCATAGGGCTTGTGCTCGAGGCCTCTCACCAGCCTCGTTGCCCTTCTCTGGACACGCTCAAGCACCTCAATGTCCTTCTTAAATTGAGGGGCCCAGAACTGGACACAGTACTCAAGGTGTGGCCTAACCAGTGCAGAGTACAGGGGGAGAATGACCTCCCTGCTCCTGCTGGCCACACTATTCCTGATGCAGGCCAGGATGCCATTTGCAGAACAAAGGCAAACATACTCTCCTTTGCTTCTATCAAAACATCAACAGATGTTGCAAGAAGACAAAACAAACAAGCAAAACATATGGAAAAGCTTGGAAGCTGGTCCCAAGAAAAATGACAGATCTGCAGACACAAGTATACCTTGGAATATGCCAGCATCCACTACTGGTGTAACAGCACTTCCATTTGTGAAGATGTTAAAGAAGTGATGGAAGAGCACTTACAAAGATGAGAAAAATAACATCACATTAGAGGCTAGGAGTGCATAAATGGAATGTGAATATGACAGAATTATACAGAGAGAATAACTTCACTTTTTAAGTTGGCATAATATCATCATGGGACACTTGCACTATTTTTCATTAGTATTCTTAGTAGTCATGCAGGCTCAGCCCAGTGCAGTTCATTACTGCAGTTCAAGGAAGGGCACACAGTCAACAAAAACAATACAACAAACCTACGAACCTCCTGTTATCTTTATGTTGAGATTGCAAGTTTGTGATAAATGCAGCGCTGGTTTTAAGGCACAGCTAATTCTGGTTGTGCATTACTGCAATCTCAAAGTCCACCTTCTATAATATTTTGACTCCTGGCATTAAAAACAAACAAACATGCTCTTTTCCTGGAATAGTATTTTTGTGTATCTCACATCAGTACAAAAGACTGATATTTGTAATGCAGGAACCCAGTATAATGCCTTTTGTTCAGGAAAACCTGGCCAATTGATTTGATTGTAAATGGCACAATGATGTTAGTGACTGCACAAGAAATTACTAGGGTTTAGGCACAGCTGAATTTTCTGTGTGCCATCCTATGCACACTTAAGTGTAATCTAGGATGAATAGTTAAAATTTGTAATAAATTTTGCTGAATTAATTTCCTTCCTTAGGCAGATACTTGAGCTGTAACTTTTTTTTGGAAGTCCCTGTATGAAGGAAGATGGGGGATTTTTTTCCCCTCAAGCATAAAGGTTACTGTCAAATACTCTGCTTAAACAATATATATATAGATAGATAGATAGATGTATAGATAGATAGATGTATAGATAGATAGATGTATAGATAGATAGATAGATGTATAGATAGATAGATAGATAGATGGATGTGTCTGTATATTTATATATATATATATCAGTGGGATCCAAGGGTCACTTTGCATTTCAAATTGCAGTATAAATTTACTGCAATAACTACTGATTTATTTAGTTAAGTCTGACCGTTGTCTGCAGCTAGCAATGGGCAAAAGAAGTACATTGATACAGCAGTTAGAGAGCATATCCAAGGTTGCACCTAAGAGAGAGCATATCCAAGTTTGCACCTAAGAACTGATACTTCTTGAAGTGTATTAGCATAACAAGACTCCATTCTAGCATGGTAATGGCAAACTTCATATTCGTGACAGGGAGGATAACAAATATCAAGTAATTAAAAACTTTAATGTGCCAAATCAGATAACATGCAAAACAGAACATCTAAAGCATGGAGATGGAGAGCTCCCATGAACTGTTTATATTCATTTTTAAATCATTCTTGGAAATACTAAGGAAGCTTTTGATTATTTCCCGAAGGAAAGTGGAGAGAAGCTAAAACTTGTCATTTTAGGAAAGACAAAAAATGAGACTTCCTAGGAAATCATAACTTGTTTGGCCCAGAAGTGCTATTAAAGCAAGTCATGAAAATGGGGAAGGTTATCCATAAACACAAAAATAAAGCAATTAAGCACAATTATGCCACTTAGCACAATTTAAAGGAAGGCTACTTAATACGACCGCTAACTTTCTGGTGCAAAATTTCAATTGTTTTGAAACAAATATCCATACTCTGAAAATTTATGTAGGACATTCCATTATTTAAAAAGGATTATTTTCTCTTGTTAATCTAGGTAATTATAAATTGGGGTTTTTTTCCATTAAATTCTCCTTTAGATCTCTTTGTGCTATTCCAGACCTGTATTAAGACTTGAGATATGAAAATTAAGCATTAGTAGATAACAGTCACATTATTTATGAATACTCTGCCACCACCTCTTTACTTATTTTCCCTTCATTTCCCATCTTTCAGCTTACTGCATGACACTGTGAGAAACAAACTAATTCTAAATTAGGTACTTGGTAGGCAAAAGTATTATGCAAAGATCTGTACTGAGCTGCTCCACAATTCCAATTCTACCATTCTACTTCACATTCAAAATTTATTGTCTTTCTCCATTGTTTGTCTGTCCCCATCCCCATCTCGTGCCCCCCCCACCCCCCCTCCAGAGGTATGGAGGAAAAGCTCAAATTCATTTTCTTATCAGCAATTCCCACTACACTGAACTGGACTTCTGCAGTTAGTACGATTTGTTACAGTTAAGAAGAACAGCTGGAAATTATCTTTTTTAGAAATACTTCAAACAGCTAATTTTAGAACAAGACTGTATTCCCCAACAGATCTTCATATATTTGTCTTATATCTGCCAGCTCTTTATCTGGAAAGTATATTTTTACAGTTTGGGTGGGTTCATAATTATTAGTCATATTTGAGCACCCACTTTTGCTCTGGCAGCCTTATAGATTCTTCCTACAGGCATTACATAGTAAAATGATAAGAACCACAAGCTGTAAGTGGATGTGGTCAGCCTGATCTGTGTCTCATCCACACTTGTGCAGCTTACATGGTAGCACTTCATCAGTGGTGGATCATCATAGTATTCTGTCAAAGTCTTCATTTCAAGAGAGTTAGAAGTAGAAGTGCATGTCATACCCTCTCAGAGATGTGGAGTTAAGGAGTGGAAGGGTTCTCAGATTTTCTGTGTGAAAGGAATTTGTTTTCCCCTGGTTATTTATGGCCCTGTGCTGTAGGTAAACACATTAGGGATTGATTTTTTTCCCTAGCTTTTAGGAATATTTCACTTAGCTCCATGTCTTATTTAAATCTTTTGGACAATAACAAACTAGAAAAATGTACCTCTGAGAACCTCTTAACTATAATTTTGAAAAAATTCTCACATGATAGATGGCTACTTTATAAATCCATTTGAATTTCTTTTTAATGTTAAACCTACACAAAAATGTAGCTTCTATACAAAACTATTCCACTATCATTTTATTCTTTTCTTCCCACACAAGAAGATACCTCAGTATTTTTCATTTCAGCACAAGAATTGGGAAGTAACACGCAAACGTTCACCTAAGTGTTTGTATTTGTCAGGATGCCGAATGCAGTCTGTCCTGATACAGAGAGCAGCTACCAGTACCTTCAATCTTTGGGCAATTCTGCTAGTTCATTCTTGACTCTTAAGATACTGTATTGCTGTAAAAATTGCCTCAGAAGTAGGGTTCCCTATATGAGAATTTAAATTCATTTTTATTTGTTGCATGATGACATTTCTTCTCAGCATTTTTTTTTCAGCAGAAGAAGAGGATGACTCAATATACTACCTACACTCAGCCTTTGAGGAAATATTTTGTATTCAGCCTATGCAGCAATTGCACCACCTGATGGAGCTATTAGTGGAATTCCAATCATCCTGCAGATTTCTCCCAACAGCAGGTCAGGACTCACCTCCAATTATTAGCCTGGCTAAACATGACTTCAGAAAATGTTTGAACTACGTTCAATTTGAGCACAGATTTGTACATACAGAATAGCGTGTAGTAGGTACTGCTTATATTCAATGTCCTGCTTGCCATTACAGTTGGTAATCAATTAGCATGAATTTGAATCAGAGCACCTATGTTCTGCCACATGAAATGATGCAGCATGGAACCTCTATGTATTGAGGCACAGGGCAGGAAAATGCAATGAAATGTATTTTAAAAGCAAAGTTCTAGAACCCACATTCTATACCTCTATTTATGAATATAAGGTTTATGTGATTTTAAGCCAATTTTCCCAGGTCTGCAGGTAAATTGCAGCACTAATCCATATACCCATACAGAGTTCACCTGCTCTTGTAATCCACATGCCCACACAGTGTTCACCTGCTCTTCCTTGGTGCAGAGCGAATCTATTTCGGCTATCAAAGACAAAGAACAAAAAGCAATACAAGCAGCCACAGCAGACAATCACTCCTGGGTAGCTGTTTGTTCTATTCAGAAAGCATTAACATTTTGAAGTACTACAGACTCGAGCATATCAGACATACCTAGTTTATCTATTTCCACAGTAAATTAAGCAAAATTAAATTAGGTCCTTGGGCTGTAACCTCACCACAAACTAAGTATGAAATCAAGTTTCCAGTGTCAGCAGTATTGTAAGCCACAAACTGAACCTGAAGCAAATTTTATCAAAAGCCATGACTGAGTAGTAAAGAGGATAAGAATTCAATAAAAATTAACAAGAGCAAAGAACTTAACCCAAAGGTGATGGCACCACAGCCAGAACGAGTTAGCACATTTGGATAGCCAAATTTGACACCTGAGTTATTTTGCCTATGTCATTTAGGAGACTTCCATAAATTATGGTATCAGTGGCCATTTGGATTCATGCACTGACAGCCACCACAGCTGTCTAATATTTGGAGACAGAATACAATTGTTTCCTTCTACCTGAATGTTTGTTCTGCAGGCAACCTGCACATGCTCTACTGAATGAAAAGTAATGGAGTATTTTAAAAATTTATTTGGAACATGTTAAGAGCTACCTGTGACTCCTGTTGTAAAATTAATTTTCTTTGCTATAGGATTATTTATTTTTGTTTTTAGCATAGGTGACTTGCAGTAGCATTCAGGCACTGCATTCCATTTTATTTTAAATGTTCTTTCCATCAAACTCATGTACTAGGATTTGACCTTGTTATTGCTTCTATTCTTCCCTATAGAGCAGAGCAGACCATTATAAATGTGTCAGAATTCGGGAATGAAATGCTGGCATTAGGGCCTCTGAGGATCAGCTTAACTTCATAAAAATGACTTTAAACCCTAACTTCATGACCTAGGTTTGTAATGTGGTCACAGCTGAAATTTTTATTACCAAAACAGTAAAACTTTTGGGATTTGGTTCCTGAAGCTGAAGAGAGCAGTAACACTGACTCATTAATTGACAGACTATGCCTGCATTTTTAGCTACACTTCCTTCTATCATTCCTCTCCTTTCACATTTTGTGACTGGTTGAACTGACTGGAAAGTGACAAACATCTGCTTTCTTACTAACAGAAATTAAAAGTCTATGGCACTTTTTAAAAATCACGCTATCACCAAAAAACTCAGAGGGAACTTAAAAATTAAAAACTTCTTAATAAAGACTTCTCTTAAAGAAAAAAAAAAAGCAAACAAAAAATAAAGTTCAGCTAATAAGGATCAAAAACTAGTGTGTAGTAGGAAAGGAGACAAGACAATGTGGATGGATGGTAAATGTCTGAACAGAAACCCTCTAAGAATATGTTCAATAGCACTCCTAACTTTTAGATAGAGAAGCTAATGAGGCATACTAAGCCTGTTAAATGTCACATCTTCTCCAGAAGATGGAGCATCGTGCTAAAATATTACAAACCAAAAGACATAAATGAACTTCAGATAATACGACACTGTCTCATAGATCTTTGTCTGTTTCACTTTTGCTGATGTGGCTGTGGCTTATGGGGCAAACACAATGTCTCATTGTGCTGGGACAAAAGAAGAAGGCCTGCCAGTGCCCAAACTGATCCAAGCCTGCTGTCGCACCTTGTCCTTTGAGCCACCTTCTGTCACTGTGGAGAGGGCAAAGTGCTGGGCCAGACTTCCTACTTTTCTGATTGTTCCTGCAGTTGCCCCAGCAAATGCTGCCTAGATGCAGAAATATTACCACTCTAGAGGGAAATGAAGCATCTCCAGTGAGAGCTCTATCTACTCCCATCACCTCTCCCAAGGTTCTGAGGGCAGGTTCAGAACCTAATGGTTTCATCAGGCTACAAAATTCATTTGGAGCAGAGCTGCTGGTTTCCTTTTCCTTTCGAAGCAATCTAACTTACACATGCAAACACTGTTTTAAGAACTGAACTGACATGAACTAAATTGAAATAATTAGGGCACTGCCTTCAAAACTTCACTGAGCATAATTGCTAATGCAGACAGAAGCCAAGGTCTGAAGTAGGTATACGGAGACACAAATGCTTTCACCTCCCTCCAGAGGGCAGAGAAGAGGAAATGACTGTGTAACAAGTCAAACCAGCTTCAACTGTTACCTGCTTATAAAATTTCTATTTAATTAAAACAAAACAAAACACCACCAACCACAACCACGTTTAAAACAGCCACTCAAATAATGCATTCATTGTGTGAT
Source organism: Ramphastos sulfuratus (assembly GCA_013399055.1). NCBI lineage: Eukaryota > Metazoa > Chordata > Aves > Piciformes > Ramphastidae > Ramphastos > Ramphastos sulfuratus. The sequence goes on from WBNM01041967.1 coordinate 147,142, forward strand.
AATGTAGCACAGTGAATTCAATGAGTTTATCATGCATCAGGCACAGAACAAATGTAATTCACATTGTGAAAGGTTTCAGCCACCAATGGAGTCTACGGAAGGAAAGAGGAGACCCAGTTACCTGAGACCTGGAGAAGGCTGAGGTACTCAATGACTTTTTTGCCTTAGTCTTCACTGGCAAGTGCTCCAACCGCACCACCCAGGTTGCAGAAGGCAAGAATGAGGAACTGTCCGCTGTAAAAGAAAACCAGGTTCAAGACCATCTAAGGAACCTGAAGGTGCACAAGTCCATAGGACCTGATGAGATACATCCACATGTCCTAAGGGAACATACGTGGAAACATACTTTCATGTATGAGCCTGATAAGGCTCAAGACCATATGCAAAAAAGCTGATATAAACTGTTTGATAAACAATCCTAGTAACTAACAGTCAGTGAGTGAAACGAACAAGTCTATTTAATTATTTTATTTATTTTACATTTACCCTGGAAGTAAAAAACTAGTGTCAAAATTCAAATGAATTGATATGAAGGAATAGAAAAACATCATGGGAGGGGTACTAACTATATTTTAAGCTAAAACACAGGCAGACTGAAAATAATGTCTTCTACTACATGGAGATAATCATCCCACTCCAGATAGGTGTAGCTCTCTAAGCATTTGTTCATCCAGCCTACTGATAACCTATTTGCCTAAGGAATTTCTATACCCTTACAATAACAAGCAGAGCTGAAGCAATGCACATTTTTGGGGTTATTTTTACTTTTAGTTATTTTTTTTTACACAGGAGTAGCCAAGCTTAAGTCATGTGGGTTTCTCTGTATGTGGGGGTTTTGTTTAATAGCCACTATGGAAAAATACATAACATTTTATGTTCTAAATACCCTTCCCTGGGAAATTAAAATCACCATTGGAGCCCAAGCAATGACAGAGCAACTTGTGAAAATGGAAACATAATAAATCATTTTGATTAATAAAAATCATGCATATTATAAACTTTTCAGAGAAAAATATAAATAAAGTCCAACCTCCTCTGTATTTCTAACTGTGAGTTTGTGACTAAACCCAGCAAGACAAAAGACTATAACTTAACAAAGGTCATCCATCATTCCTCTGTGCTGCTACTTTTCACCTAAGGCTAACAAAAAAGAAAAAAAGTGGAAAAAAAAATCACCAACACCCCACCACCACCACCTCTGAATGTAAAATAGAACATTCTTAAGTGGCAAAGCAGCCTTTCACCCAAGATGTATTCATCAACACTACTCACAGCAGACTGCATATGAGTATCTCAAATTTATTAAAAAAAAAGCTTCACAAAAGCTGCTTGTGAGGTAATTGAACACTATGCATATCTATGAATGGAAGACAAGCATATCCTCAGACTTAGTCTCTAATGTTCATTAATTGCTTTATATATAAGTCTTTATATATATATTTATTCATGTTGCTATTGAAAGTGAATGGTATCATTTCTGAAAACAAAATAGAATTAACATTTTAAAACAGCAACAAACTCTTAACCCTCGACAAAGAGCAGCATCAAGTGTTATTATGTTCATGTGAAACTTAACCCCTGTCCCCCCTACTCCCTGAATAAAAAACAAATATAAAACAAAAACAAACACCAACCAACCAAAGAAAAACCAACAAAAACAAAACCACAAACCACCAACTCGCAACAGGAAAGCTTGGCCTGTAAGAGCAAGTTTCTCAGATATCTTCTTCTCATGGAGCTCTAAGCAAAATGAGACAGACCAAGCTTGGCTATCTTAATTCCTCTACAATATCATCCACACAAAAACATTCAAATTAAAGGTGACAATTTTACACTAACATCAGGAGCTTGATGCTAGCAGAAACTCCTCTAAATTTAGTAATGTTTTTCCTCATCTTTGGAACCAGAAAAATCAGAATGAATAACTTCAGCAAACCAATGCTTAGATTCACAATGTGAATTCAAGTGTGATCAGTCCTTGTCTGCACTGCTAAACATTATCATAATCAAAAAGAAATCTGCTGCCAGCCATAAAAATATTAACTATCAATTAGATTTAAAATGCTGTTCTTATTCCTGGGCCTCCTTGTAAAGACAAGCAGCCTTTTAGAGAGGTTAATGCCCATGCACTTAACTTACTCTCAGCTCCTCACACACAGTCACGCTCTGAAGCCTGAACAAAATCAGGGCAAAGTCTTTTCTCAAGCCCAGATTAAACAATAGTGCATTTTCTTAATGCAGATTTGAAACATGGCCATCATCCTCTTTTATTGTGAAGAATCAGACTGCATTGACAGGACGAGCTAAAAAACTGCCATAGAAATAAGAAATGCACTCAAAATATTCTTGTTTTCTAATCCATGATAGGACTAATGCATTAGTGCATTACAAGCTTTGATGCACTACTAGACCATAAATAAAGTATGTCAGTGTTCACAGTCTTAGACTACTTTTTTATGCAAGTAACAAATCCACCAAAACAAGGCANTCCTTGGGGGGGCGGGGGCGCGGGCGGGAGTGAGCCCGCGGTTTGCTGTCACATCCTCGGAGGATGAAGCTGTCCCTGGTTCCACGGGGCAGAGCTAACAGCTGCCGCCGATTTCATCCCTTCTCCGCCTGCCTCTCCGCCCCGGCTGGTCCGGTTGTCCCGCCCCAGCCCCTCCTCTCTGCCGGAGCCGGGCCTGTTCTCTTGCTCCAGCCCCGCATCCCCGCCGGGTCTGGGCCGGTTCTGCAGCTCCACGGCCGCCTCTCGTTAGCTCCCCGGGCAAAGTGGAAGAGCAGAAGCGTCTGCCGGGCTGGCCGCGTCTGCCGGGCTAGCCGCCTCTGCTGGCCCAAGGAGTGATGTTGGCAGGCATGGGGTCCTGCCGAGACGCTGGGGCAGGCGACCGTGAGAGCAGTGAGAGATGGGGTGCACGGGCGGAAGCATGGTGTGCTGCTCTGTGGTGAGCTATGACCCATGCCGTCTGAGAAAACCCGGGTTTGTTGTACAAGTCGTGTAACAAACTCCCACAGTGCGTGTGGCCACGCTGGCATGAGGAGAGGACACAGTTATTTATGTATGGAAGGTTAATAATGTGCTGGTATGTAAGCATAAGCACATAACCATAGAATAATTCATATTGGAATGGCCTCGGGAGGTCACACTCNCTCGCAACAGGAAAGCTTGGCCTGTAAGAGCAAGTTTCTCAGATATCTTCTTCTCATGGAGCTCTAAGCAAAATGAGACAGACCAAGCTTGGCTATCTTAATTCCTCTACAATATCATCCACACAAAAACATTCAAATTAAAGGTGACAATTTTACACTAACATCAGGAGCTTGATGCTAGCAGAAACTCCTCTAAATTTAGTAATGTTTTTCCTCATCTTTGGAACCAGAAAAATCAGAATGAATAACTTCAGCAAACCAATGCTTAGATTCACAATGTGAATTCAAGTGTGATCAGTCCTTGTCTGCACTGCTAAACATTATCATAATCAAAAAGAAATCTGCTGCCAGCCATAAAAATATTAACTATCAATTAGATTTAAAATGCTGTTCTTATTCCTGGGCCTCCTTGTAAAGACAAGCAGCCTTTTAGAGAGGTTAATGCCCATGCACTTAACTTACTCTCAGCTCCTCACACGCAGTCACGCTCTGAACCCTGAACAAAATCAGGGCAAAGTCTTTTCTCAAGTCCAGATTAAACAATAGTGCATTTTCTTAATGCAGATTTGAAACATGGCCATCATCCTCTTTTATTGTGAAGAATCAGACTGCATTGACAGGACGAGCTAAAAAACTGCCATAGAAATAAGAAATGCACTCAAAATATTCTTGTTTTCTAATCCATGATAGGACTAATGCATTAGTGCATTACAAGCTTTGATGCACTACTAGACCATAAATAAAGTATGTCAGTGTTCACAGTCTTAGACTACTTTTTTATGCAAGTAACAAATCCACCAAAACAAGGCAGCTCAGGAGCCTGCTTTCTTACTGCAATAGCAAATGCTTCAATATAAGCAACAAATCGCAAAATGTTCGCTTGGTTTAACAGAGAAAAAAAATGCTTATAAGTATTAGAGAACCTTTAGCTATTAGTCACCATTATTACCCTATTTTTTGTTAAAGTAATTGCCTACTATATTGCACTGATCAGTGATACAGTAATATTTAACCATTGCTAATATTTAAGCATTGCTAATGCTAAAATCTAACTTAAGTGTGGAAAAGCAAACATGATTGTTACAGAAGTGGCTGAGGATGATATATGATAATCAGATCTGAAACAGATGAGGCTATGTTTAGAAAAGAGAACCCAAATGAAAGGCTGAAGAAGCTCTTGGTCAAAATTGAACACTTGTCGTCCTTGAAACAGGAAAACTGTTCTAAAACTGAACTTCGCTGCAACAAGACAAACAAAGCGATGGCTTTTATATTGTACCAACACGGACTAATACAGAAAAAACCCTTACTTTTCTATTTCCCCAAAGCTACCCTACCCTATCAATCAGATACCTCCGGGGCGGCCCGGCGCTGAGGGAGCAGCTCGGAGCGGCTCAGCGCCGCCCAGGGGTGAGTGAGCGGGCGGGAAGGCCCAGCGGGGCCGGGCGGCCCTGTGGGTTTCCTTGGGNTGCTGGCCCAAGGAGTGATGTTGGCAGGCATGGGGTCCTGCCGAGACGCTGGGGCAGGCGACCGTGAGAGCAGTGAGAGATGGGGTGCACGGGCGGAAGCATGGTGTGCTGCTCTGTGGTGAGCTATGACCCATGCCGTCTGAGAAAACCCGGGTTTGTTGTACAAGTCTTGTAACAAACTCCCACAGTGCGTGTGGCCACGCTGGCATGAGGAGAGGACACAGTTATTTATGTATGGAAGGTTAATAATGTGCTGGTATGTAAGCATAAGCACATAACCATAGAATAATTCATATTGGAATGGCCTCGGGAGGTCACACTCTCAACCTCACGGCAGGAGGAGTGCAAGCTTTCTGACACATTGACTCCACCTTGCCTTTTCCGTAAGGCTGTAAGAGGACCGATCTGCAAAAACACACTGGATGGTGTCTAGAAAACAGCTTAAGCAACTTGTTTTTCAAGTGTAGGTGTGTTCTGGTTCAGAATCTGCTAGCTCTGAGATCAAGCGCAAATCCATTTTAGTTGTCTGAGGAGGCTGGGATCTCTACTTTTATGTAAATTGCAAAAACAGTGTGGGTATAACATGTGATGGAAAATCTGAGCGTTGTAGAATAGAAGAAATTCTTCCGTTTTGTTCAGTGTTGCTACAATGTTACCTCACACAGTGTGTTCATTACTGTCAAGAGTATGCTCTGGAAGTGGCACATATCCAGAAGAGAAAAATAAGAATGCTTAGAAGTGTCTGGAAAATATGACATACAGGAAAATACCGAATATATTGAAAAATGCAAGATTGGATGAAACATTAATCTTCGGTTATATAATAGGGCTTGTGTGCAGATGGAGGAAATAACTTAGTGGTCCTGGGGGACAGGATGAGCAATAACAGGCTTAAACTGCCAGTTACTTGTGAACCGTAAACTTATGAAAACTAAAACATGTGTTGGGGTGGTTGTGGAATTTCACCTGGTGAAATGTTTGCCAGGGATAATACAGGTATACCAAGGACTGAAGAATGAGCAAGTGACCTAATGAACACCAAGCAGCACTTATCTTTGTCTTCCTAACTTCCCAGTCATTTCGTGTTGAATCATGTGGAAAATAGAATTGAATGTGGCTGGACCACAGAGACAGGGGCTTCAGAAGCTGAGAAACAGATGCCTATTTACCTTTGAAAGTGAGTTGACAGACAAACCCTGTAAGGGTGTTTTTAACAAGCTGAAGTTAAAGCAAAAGAACCAATGCAGATTCTATCAGTCACATCTTATGAACAAAGGATTTCCAGCACCACTAGTGACTGTTCTGTGCTAACCTGAGTATGACTGAGAAGTCTGGAAAAACAGCACTGGGCACTGTTGGTGCTAGCTCTTTGTGTTTGCTTTACTGTGCTATCCAGTGTCACTTCCAAATTTAAGGGGGGAACAGTCTTGTTAGAGAGGAAAAACTGGTGCTGGTGTGTTCCTCATCTGAAACAAGAAGATATATTTAAATAAGATTTCATAAGCTATCATAATAAATGCTTTATAAAATACTGTGCATTTGCAAAACCATAGCAGTATAAAGAAATCAGGTAAGAATCACTCCATGTACTTGGTTTTCAAATTCAATACTTCGTGGTAGGGCACAAAAGTTGGAGCTTTTGCATAAAGGTTTCAAGACATTTTCCCTTGGTGGATTGTTTTGTAAAGATAAAAGTTTTAGCCTGAAATTAACACCTCTCACAACCAGGAAAACTCATGGCATATAGAAAAATATCATTCATATACAAGTTAAGGATTTTAAGAAAGCTGTCTTTTGATAGGTAGAAAGATAATATTTACAGCTTTCATCTTGTTTGCAGGCAGAAAATTATGTGATATATTTATCAAACAAACAGAATTCAAAGCCAGTGTGTCTCAATTAAGGGTTCCTAAAGCTGAGAGAAGAAACATCAGATGAGGTGCTCTTTTATTCAACTTTTGTACCATATTAATTTTTAAATGGTGCATTTACATACTGCAGGATGGTTTAAAGCTTGATGGAAGGCTAGACTTTCTAAACACCTCTACGGATGGCAAAGGAACAGTGTGTAAAGTTGGGCTTTGAAGGAGTAGACTTCTCTTTCACCACGAGGAGGCTCTATTGAACAGTAAAACATTTTTCTATAGAAGCAAGAAAGTGATGCCAGGAGATTCCATCGTTAGAAATAAACATATAACCCCCCTAACCACAAAACATATTCCAGCTGTCCTTCCCCCTTTAACGTCTTTTTCTATTGTCAGGGCTGTTCCTTTTTCACCCTCCTGCTCCCAATCTGTCATATGTACAAACATGTGAAACATTATTTGCTAACAGGCTTTAAACGATTCATCCTATAAGCTTTTAGGTTCCAAACCAGTTTTAATTCTTCAATACAGATACTTTAAGCATGAGTAAGATTTTTTCTGCTGAAAATATTTCATTAGAAAGTAAATAAAAATATCTAAAGTGATACAAAATTCCACTCTCAATATGGTACCTTTTTTACTTCTTGCTGATCAAATATTAAAAATACAGAGTCTGGGCAGCAGTGAACATGTTATACTCCTACCCTTTCCTTTGTGGCAATGTGTGCATATTTGGTTTAAAATAAGTTTTCTGAAATTTAGCATTTATGACAGCAACACAATTGATTTCTTTTAGAAATACAGTTCATTTTTTCATTTTGTGCAGAATTTGATTTTCTCTTTTCCTGGAAGGAATATATTAAAAACACCACCACTGTTGTTGTTGGTTTGGTTGTTTAAGGAAAAGCAAATTGACATAAATATTCTAGATTTGTTTTCCAAGACTGTTTCCTGCACTTTCTTTCAGATGCTGGGTAAAACATGTCAAGGTAGATTTGTAGCTGCTAATGAGTATTTCAGTACTTTGGACTTTTGCTTTTTGTTCACTATGATTAGAAGGCAGAATTTTTATGGGGTTTGAGTTGTTTCTGGGGAAGTTTGGATCAATCTGTACAATCCTACTGTGATATTATCTTAGCGCAAACCTGAAGCTTGGATTGGAGCAGATATAGAAGTAACTCATCTGTTTCTGGCATTATTTTCTTACATGGTCAAGGCACTCAATCTGATCTTCAATACAGAGCTGTTTCTGTAAATGATGGAAAAAATGCCTTAGAAGTAAACAGCTTATCAGAACATCTGTGAATCTTGCATGGTCCATAGCTACTCTTTTGACACCATACACTTGAATCTTCAATACACTAGTATTTTCTCTGCTTACCCCTGGAAGTTCTTCAACAAAGCACAAAAAATAACCAGCTTGTGGTTAAAGTACAGGCAGGAAGAATTTAGATTTACCTGTTCACACAAATACTCAACTATTTCTTATCCAGCGTCATGTAAATATATCCCAAATGTAAAGACAAGGTCAGATTGCTAAATGTATTGAGTTTGCTATTACAGCACAAGAATTTGTTTTAACTTTATTTTCATGTACAATTTCAGAATATAGAGAGCATAGAAAATGGTATATTTAAAAAGCATATTATGTAGAAAGAATATCCTAAAATGTTTGTCCTATCAAAACTCTAATTCAGACTAGTCTAGCATTTGTGTTTCTTTGGTATGCAGAACTTTCGTATCTGTTGTGTTTTCTATGTTGTGTGTGCTGCTGTTTCTACACTGTGGTGTGCACTTTTCTCTTTTAATTAAAGGGGCAGAGCTTTTACTGTGGAATGAAGCTGTGTTCATATATATATACATCTTTAGTTGAAATATTTGCTCTATATATGACTCAAGCATTATCAAGGCAAGAAGCTGAAGAAGTGTCTCTTCAAGTAAGTGGCATAACAGCTTAACTTGCACTGTTAGAGGACTGTCTTCTAGATGAAAGTTTTAACCCATATTTGCATAAGAATTTCCCTTACTATTTCATGCTCGAATAAAACTACCAAAATGCCTAGCAAATAGTCTATCTGCTTTAAACCTTAAACCTGCATCTGATTCTTTAAGACAGATTCTGCTTGCTAGTACAATTCAGGTTTTGAATCTGAAATGTATTCAGCAAACTGTAGAAACACTTTTTAAAAAGTAGGGTAATCATTCCTGAAATTTAGAGCATTCCCATTAAGAGAAAAAAAAATGTCGAAACACTAGCATCGTGCTAGACTGATGAGAATGCATTTTGCTGAGATGATTTGATTTTTTTACTATTATTATTACTTTGAATGTGTTGGCCTGCTTACTCATCTAACTTCTTAACAGTCTCACTGAGCCTTCTTTGCTCCCAAGAAGAAAGTAATACATGCCAAAGCATTTTAGGATGTTTATAGAATGGAGATGGAACTTCACAACCTATTATTCATGTTGTAGGGAGTTCTTACACAGTTGTGCACCTGAACTTCTACTTTGGGAGAGAGCAAGGATAGATTATCTGAAGGAATGGATCAGACCATCAGCTGATGTATAATGCATCAAGTGTAGATTTCAGAGCTACAATACTTCGTAATAATGAATTTGTTCTACATTAAGTGTAAGACCTCATTCAGAACCCATTTACTTTTTTATTGCCTGTGTATTGAGACAGCTGTAGTGTATATACTGAAATAAATAAATGGTTAATGCTTTTAGAGAGTCTATATTTAAGCATCAAACCTGTGACTAACGAGAAAAAGCCACGTCATTCCTTCTCCACACTAATCTCCCAACTTCAAAATCACCATAAGCCAAAGCCAGTATTACACTGCTGAGCAGTTAAACCTGGTATTACAGTAGAGATTTATCTTACACAATTACTGAAAACAAAAATCACCGAGTCATTTTATGTTGAAAAACTATCATGGAATTCATAAGCATAGTAATTGCACTCTGATTTATTGAGTAGGAGTGTTTACTTCGAGTAAAATCCACAAAGGAATTTAGAACTTATTTTGTAAAGGCCAATTTCCTAATAGGCAGACTCAGGAAATGCTTTTGTAAATGATATATTAGCCATGAAATCACTATATAAGAAAAGCCTGCTGTAAGAAACAACTGAGTTTGAATCTGAAAATCTGAATGTGGCACTGATCACTGGTTTGCTTGTGAATCTGCAGATGCAGGCAAGGTGATGCGTTTTTTTTCTTCCCCTTTTCTTCTTTCAGAAAGACTGAGCAATGCAAAACATTGGGATACAGGACTTGAGTGGAGTGTTTCCTACTGCAGAGACTATTCTGGTCCCAGGTTGTGCAGTGAATTTGCTGGTAAATTCTCCTGCCAAAGGCTCTGTATGCTTAAGTTAAATATGAAAGAGAATCAAGAGAGTACAAAAAAGAGCTGCTCACTTTTCCAAAGCAAGTGGTTTTAATAAAAGCTTGATGACACTTACTGCACATTACAAATTGCAGACACTAGTCCTCTGCCAGAACAGACACACCGAGGGCAGCTTTTGGGCTTTGATAATTGTTTTCTTTTTCACTGTGATCTGGACCTCCTTTTTTGTTCCTCCCCTATTTAACCCATTCCAAAGGGACACATCTGGTTCAGCAATATAGTTAGCACACAGCTTACGAATTCATTTGGGCTTTATTTGTAATCTACTAGAGGCCAGGAGCAATTTGTTAGTGTTTAGCAAAAGGCAAACCATTCATGATGATGAAATATGTAAAAGGCTCTGTCCCACTCAGCATCCTGACCTGTAGTTGCCAGCTGTTCCATTAAACCTGCCATTTTTTGTCATTTTGTTTCATATCAAGAACACAGTACATTTTTAGAGAAACAATACCTTTACTACAAAACCATGTAAATGATTATATACAAAATGGTTACTGGAATTTGGTTTTGTATAGCAGTGACAGAAATAACTAGCTGCTGACATTTATTTACGCTTCCTTAATACTAGGTACATGACACCACTGATGAGAGTAAAGGCAAACGCAATCCAGGCTAGGACGAAGGAATAGCCATACTGGCCTTCAGAAACTTCAGCCATATATCCAATGCTCTTGTGTAGCTCTTTGTGCCTATCTGTATAAATGGAAGCTGCAATCATAACACACAGACCTGGAGGAGGAAGAACATAACAAAGTTTAGCATCTTAAAATATTATCAATATGCTAACAACTATTCACTATCTCTCTTCTGTCAGCTGCCTCCACCAATGTCCCCTTTTTTTTCCCAGATACTCATCTTCCATCCTCGCACTGAACTGGGAGCATTTCAGGACACATTTCCAGTGTTTTTGGCACGGCTTAAATTTGAAGTGCTGTTGTGTATTTACGCCATTTGTAGAGAACACAAAATTATTCTAAACATCTGGATAGTTTTAAAGACAAACAAAAATTAAGGCAGTACCTGCTTGCAACAATTACAGTTATTTAATTTGTTCGAAAAGTTCAGAATCTCAAATTCCTTCCCTTTAAAGTTTAAATGACTTTATTCTGAGGATTGATGTCACCCCTGTTTCTGCCTAGAAAGTACAGAATCCAGCAGTTCATTGCCTAAACAAATATGAAGGAAAACCTATGGCCTTACAAGCTCTACAGATTTGTCATGCAGCTCATTCTTTCTGACACCTTTTTCCCCTTTCCTTTCCTATTTTCATATAAACATCATTAAAGTCACAAGTGTTGAAAAGTAACTCACATGAGAGGAGCTGGATAATAGAGGTTAACACAAATCTCTCTCCTTGCTTTAGACGGAAGAGTTGGAGAATGAAAACCAGAAATCCCACACAACAGAAAATTGTAGATAGGATCATGGCAGCCTGAACAGCCTGAATTGACTGATACTCTGCAAAAAACAAAAGCAGCCTTGATTAAAAATACAATTTTTCTCCTTGCCTACTCCTGTAAATGGGCAGAGAGGCAGAGCTGTGTTCTGTAAGCAGGAAGTCAGCAGATACAGCAAACCAGCTGCACATGCATTGCCTAGGATAGCTTTTCTCTGCTTCCTTGGTATTGATACAGCCAGTGGTTTAAGGAATTTTTAAAGTTTCTCATAAAACTAAATAAAAATACTAAACAGAATATTTATCCCCCACCACATCCTTTGCTACCCTCAATGTACTGAAAACACAGTGGAACTGCCAGGTGTCCCAAACAGCTCACAAATGCGGAGACAGCTCTGCCCACTAAGACACAGGATACATCCACACTCAGCACAAAAGGTCCCTTCGATTCATTTTTTTCATCCTGTCAATTACTTCCCCATAACTAGGAGCTAAAATAACTGATAATTTTATAACTACATATAGTTGCTTTGTGTACCTTTGCTGCAATGCTAAGCTATACAGATAGCTCCTACGGCACCTCTCCTCTGGAACAGCTACACTGCGGTTGTTAGGTCTGTGAACAGCAGAGGCACCCAAGCTACTTAGCATCCAGACAGTTCAGGTCCTTAGTTTCAGTGGATGCAGAGTACAAGAGAAATCAAATGCATGCTAGTGCATTAAGTCCTCAAAATACCAGCTTGTGTTCTGATTTTCTTCCACTTTTCCCCCCATTCCTGCACCCAGCCAGTATTTTCCAGTTCTTCTTTGAAAGTTAAATTCTGAGACAAACTCTCTCATTTCAGCCACACTTTTAGAAGACTTCATTGCTTCTAAATGATCTATTTTTTAAAGAATTCTTTAGTACTCATTGTTAGTTGTTTGTGTTTACTCTTGCACTGGGTTTTCAAGTGCACCTGACAGTCCGTTCTAAACTGCTGGCATAGTTTGCTTTTCCAAAATGAAACAGCAGTACCACGTTCTTTAGAAAACCTGACAGTTGGAAAATACTTCAGATATTATTTGCCTCTGCAAATTTCATGGCAATTTCACCAGATCTCCTGCTAAAGGAACTGAGACACAGGCATGAAGAGACACTCACCTCTGAATTGATCAGTAATAGGCATACAGATGCTAGTATTTGTGGAACACACTCTCCAGACATCTGTAGAAAAATTCTCTCCTACCCACCAGGCCTGCAAAATAAAGTAAAGCATTCTTACAGAAAACCAACCAAACAAACAAACAAAAAAACCCCAAACCAAACCAGCAAACACTAAACGCCCCCCCAC
>WBNM01041967.1:159822-230768 GCA_013399055.1 Ramphastos sulfuratus
CCAACTCCTTAGTTGAGTCTCCTGACCACATACATCAGCTGGAAAAAATTCTACTCATTTTTGATACCGAACTGTTAAAACTGCATTTGAGTTCTAGTAGCATTCTGGAATAAAGGAATACATCATTGTTCACATGTCATTTTCATTTTAGACCTGTATAAAGCAGAAAAGGGAATAGATGGCGATTCTAAACCCCAAAGCACAAGCAATTTTCCACTATTTGGGCAGAAATTTCAGATAGTGATTGCTTACTCTTTCTAAGATACCTAGACAAGGTCTGCATTGTTCATCCAGACTCTGTTGAGGATGGCCAATCCTTAAAGGCACAGCATTTTTCAATTTGCAGGAAACAGCAGGGTATAATGAAACAAGCCCTTTTCTGATTCCTGACACTGAACTAAACTAATCTCAACCGAATGTAGCTGTGCTGTCAAAGTACAAATGCAGTACGTACACTCTGGCACCTGCCTGGAAGTGCCTGGCAAGAAATTAAGATCCTCCTGTGATATTTCTATTAACACAAAATGGTACTACAATGATTGATCAAGCACAGGAGCATTTGTAAATATACTCCCTGACCAAGTATCTCACCGGGAACAAGATTAGCTGCATAACATGGGCTTGTAACATGATGACATACAAATGTAAGACTTGTACAGTCTTACCCATGTAAACCACCACTATGTCTATTCAAGGCATTTTTGTTACAAAAAGGAGATCATAGAATCATAGAATTGTCAGGGCTGGAAGAGACCTCAAGGATCGTCCAGCTCTAACCTCCCTGCCATGGGATCAGTGTGCCCCTAACAACACTACATATTTTCCAGAAAGCAAGTTGAAGACAACTAGAGCAGATTAACTTCATTTTTATGAAGCAAAGAAACACCTCTGTGTTAGAGGGGGAAAGTGACAACACTTACATTGTCAATAGTTGAGATGAACAGCAGTGCTGCGGAGGTTATGTGAAACACAATAATGAAAGCCAGAAGAATCAACATCCTTGATCTGTGGAGGCTTTAGTCTGAGAAAAATCTGTTAAAAATAAGAGCATATATGACCAGTCTTTAAAAGCTGTCAACAGATCAACCTGTCATTACACTTTTTCCCTGTGGCTGTGAGTAGTCAAGGTCAGCATGAGAGTATTTCAGAGTGAGATGCTGTTAGTCAGGAACATCATGTGCAGTTTGAGTCCACAGCATGTGCTCTTTCTCCAGAGAGAAAAGATTTCACTTAATCAGACTTAACATCAGCACAACAGCTTTCCGTTTGTTGTATGTGACATGTAACTAGCATCACTGGTGTTAAATGAATCAGAACTTGAAATGGTGCCAAGGGCTGCATTTTGTAACCTGCCAGTGGAATGGCTGCACTGAGTAAATACACAGAGAAGTTCCTTTCTGTGTGCTTCTCCAGCAATGATATAAAACTCCTTCACATTGACTTTTAGAAAAGTGCTTTTCAAACTGAAGTCTCCTTTGCCTGTGATGCCGTAATTTCCACTGGCTATAGTGCTCATTGGTACATTAATCCATGTTTCTCCACTTCCTTTACTTTGTGCACATTCTTTTATGACAAAAGGTCCCATACACACAGCAAATACCCAGAGGAAAATGCTGTTACTTTTTTTTTTCAAGATTTTAATTATTTTTTTCATGTCTAACCCATTTCCCTTACTGCCACTGATCATTATCATGAACCACATAAAGAATTTAACCAAATAAAAGGACCCCTTTGACAGCATTTTTAAAGCAGCTCTACTGGCATTCTCATCAGGCCAAAACACAACTCCTCTTTAAAACCTGTTACAAAAATATGATGGCATATAAACACACCAAATAGAGACTAGAAGTTCTGGACTAACCCCCTTTACATCTACACTGCAGGACAGTGTTTCACTGCAGTAGATTATTACAAACACAAAGCCAAACAGCATCAAAGTGCCTTTGAGAAAATGAGCATTGACTGGAAAACCTTAAAGCTGGATCTGAATGGAATGACTGTAAGGGAAAGCTAAGTCAAATCCTAAAATAAGGAAAACAGCTACTCTAGTTCTCATTCCTTCCTATTTTCTCACTGTTAAACTTTGTCTTCTCAGCCAAGACAAAAACCAGAAGTGGTAATTTCCTCCGAAGAGCTGATTCTGCCGTATGACTCAAGATCCTCTGAATCTAGTTCTGCTTCTAGAAATGTCATTCACGGCTCTGTATCGAGCCTTTCTTGAATGAGAGGAAGGAAGAAGGAAAAGAAGGTATTCTGTGGTTTTGCATAATGCCATATCAAAATATTTTCATTGTGAATTGTAGCAGCCTTCACACAGCACTCTCTGGTTTTGTGGTCGGGTTTTTTTTTCCCTTTCAATTGTTGTACAGATGGTATCTAAGTGGACAATAATGCAACAATTATCTGCCATAGAAGGAGAGAGAATCAAATTGTACTCAGTCTTACTCTAAGAGTAACAATACAATTTCATCTTATTACATGAAGCATCATAAAGTAAGAGACAGAAAAATGTCACCTAACTAAAACC
The DNA here is from genome assembly GCA_013399055.1 of Ramphastos sulfuratus. Lineage (NCBI taxonomy): Eukaryota > Metazoa > Chordata > Aves > Piciformes > Ramphastidae > Ramphastos > Ramphastos sulfuratus. The sequence goes on from WBNM01041967.1 coordinate 162,350, forward strand.
AAGCTTGCAAAATCAAGATTTGCCAGCACAGAAAAATCCACTCAATCTTCAATCAAGTGAATATTTATGTTTCAGTGCTTTCAGCCATAAACAGAAGTGTTTCAAACAGAATGGATAAACGTGTATGGGTGATGAGAAGATATGATATGTTTTACCCAAATAAAGCCAAGACAGAATGAAAAAGGTTTGGTTTTGTCTTAAAAAAATAATAATAGAGGTCAGTAAGAATAGTTTGATGCTTCTGTTCTGAAGTACCTTCATAACAACCATTTTTACATACATCCTCCTGATTCGCTGGCAACAGCTCCCTTCATAAACTACCCCAACATCTGTGCACACAGTGCTACAGCAACTATACAGAGATATGGGAGTCAAATATGCTGGGGAAGGAGACAAACTAATTCCAAGTAATTAACGCCAAGCAAAGACAAGAAGAACTTATTAGCAAATTTGTCGTACCTGGGCAGGGATCCCAAAAGTGCATGGAAAAATCTGTAGACCTTATAACTCTTAGCAATTTTCTCTTCCCATCAAGACCAAAGAGTGTCTCTGGATCATCACAGCCTGTGCAAAAAGTAATGATCCAGTCTAAGTAAGTAATCTTGTGCAGGAAGCAAAGAGCAGCTCCCTTCTTCTAAGATGCAGCCAGCAACAATGTGAAAGCTCCTACAGTATCTGCATCCCTCCACAAGCAAGAAATTCTGGACTTCATCTCTCAACGAGTCCTCCTCCACTCCAGACAATGATTAAAAGTTTAGTTCATTTTGGAAGCTCAAGATTCCTCCACTCCCTCAACCAGAAGCTCTTTCCTCCTCAATCCTCTGAGGACAGCCTGCCTGGGTATCTCTCCTAGAAGCAGGAGCTCCTTTCCTCTCTCGATGAGCAAGGGAAGGACACCGTTTTGTTTTCACACAATTTCTGAGAACGCTGTTTGTATTAACATTCAAAATCCTTACTATAATAAATTTACTACTAACCAAACACTTTGGTAACTTCCTATTCTGTGTACTAGCTGTAGCCCCCTTTGTTTTTTATTCATCATCAACTGTTTCCCAAGGACTCTCTTCAGGTTCACAGTTGTTCCCAGTTCTTTAGCAGAAGCTGAAACCCCTGCAGAAGCTTGCTAAACCAACAGCATGCCAGTGGCTTCTGCCTCTCTCCTCCAAAATGCAGGGTACCTGCAAGAACAAATAAGCTAGCAATACTATTTAATGTGAGTGAACCAATTCTACTCAACAGAACAATCAGCATTGTGGGTTAGATTAAAATCCTATAATCTCTTGCATTTAATTTATATAGAGCAACAAGAAAAGATTGCTTAAAAGAGCTTCTTAATAAGAACAGAAAATACGTTTTGAAATCACATAAGTTCAGAAATCTAGTACTTTGTGCTGTTGCACTGAGCAGGAATCTGAAAACAGGTATATTAAGAAGATGCATAGCAATGATGAGACTCTTCAAGTAAAACTGTGATACCAGTGTGTGATGTGATAGGCCATGTCTGTTTGCCAGTGCTCTATTGCAGCTCCAGAAGCACTCCCTATTATCAGTGTCGATACACACTGCTAGGAAAAGGTTTCTTGCTCTTATAGGAGTCTTCCTCTTAAGTGAACCACTGCTCAACTATTAGTTTAGTCTTTAGATTACAAGCAAGAATATTTGTATTGATACTAAAAAACCTCTCTGGGAGAGTATAATATTACTTTCCATTATTTGATGTGCACTCAATATGCTCTCAAATAAAAGTGTTTGTGATTTTTCAGTATAGATGAAGACTGGGATGAAGCAACGGATACTGTTCATCACTCTGCAAAATGGTTTGAATTCTTTTAATAGTTTCTATACACACAGAAAAAAAGCTTTTTGGATACACTACAGTTGTTTTTAATAGGTATGATGCAGTCATTCTTCTCAGAAGTACATGATGAAAAGACTAAAGGCACCAGTCAGAAGCTGCAGCAAGAAATATTCCAATTGTGAAAAATGTATTAATTATATTCAATGAACACAAATAAGTACTGGATCGGGGCCCAAGAAGTTGTGGGATCTCCATTCTTGGACATCTTCATAAGTTGGCTGAAGCAAAGCCCAGAGCATCCTGACCTAACTCATTCCCTCCAAAGGCACCCTCCAGCTCTCAGCAGCTATTTCAGGAACCTCCCTATACTAATCTCCAGCAAAGCTCTGACAAAAAGGAACATAAAATTTTACTTAGCTCATCACATATGACATAAAAAAACAGATTTTGGGGTTATAGTAAGGATGACATTGAATGTCAACATGAATTCCTCAACTGCAAGCCTCAGCACTTAATATCACTTTACAAAGTATGTTTTAAGGCAGAAAAGTACAGGTACAGCCAAGTTGGAAGTGGAGTACCACTGAATCCAGAAGGGGTAAGTTAAGAGAATCCTACTGAACACATTCAGATTTGCTGTTGCATAAACAGTCAAATAAACACTGTTAAGTTCTAGGACACTTACACAAAACATCAAAACCAGAAGATCAGTTATATTAAAAACAAAGATTTTTTCAGTTAGTCCAGAGCAACTTTTTCCCACTAAGACTCCAGCACTACCTTATTTTGCACAGGGACAAGAAATGCATCAGTCACACTTACTTTTAATCTTTTTCAGTAATGCAGACTACTGAAAACAGTAATTTGCACATTCATTATGAGAGCCTGGCATGCTATACAAGAGGTGGCTAAGAAGGGCCTCTGTTATCATCACAAGACATGCAGAAGCAGGTACCTTTTTACAGAACTAAACAGTACCACAAGTGCACAGTAAAAAAAAAAAAAAAGTCTCCAGTCTCCAGTCCAGGGCTCCCAACATTTCTATATTGCAGTAAGCAAATGTGTTACAAAACTGGATTGCCTCCCTATCCCAGACTCCACCCCTCCACAGAAAAAAAAAAAAAAGAAGCCTCAGTTTATGATAAAGTTTCTCTTTAATGCTCAGCAATACACAGAAACATGCTCGTTTGACTTTTTTCTGCTGTTTAGTTCTGCAGCAAGCAAGCAAAAAGGAAAACTCTGTCTTTGACAGTTCTGAGCAGGTTTATCACTGCTTTCCAGTCCAGACATCATCTCTGCAACCCATGCTTTCACTTCTCCCTGTGCACTTCAATTCTGCTGCCAGCCTATTTCTCGTTTGTGCATACTTGCCTTTGCAAGCAAACACATACATAGCACAGTAGGTTCATCCTGTGCTCATTTGCATGAGAAGGCTAAAGCTTATCCTACAACACTGTCTGCCACCCTTGCTTCCTAAGATCAAATCAGGGTTTTTTGTATCATCTTCATAGGAGTCTGTGTATGAAGAAAACCTCAACACAGACAATTCTGTTTTTTACTCCTAGAAACACAGTGAAAATATCACAGAACAGCTCCTGCTCTGTACAGATCAAGGCTGAAGGTGTGCAGACTGTTCAGCACCCACATTTAGTGCTGAAAAGACACACCCAAAAGAAGTAGAGGATCCTGCTGAACAAGTTACCATACCTGCAGCTTTCTGCACTGAGATTTTTCATCACAACTAGAACAGCAGGTCTTCGGGCCATCAACAGGCATTTGATTCAGTTGCACTTTCTTGAGGTCACTGGTGTAAAACTGAATCAAAGCAAGCCTTCTTAACTATCAATTCTTCTGCCTCTCAGTGCTATAATTAAGTCTGCATATGTGAAGTTGCAAGAAAAAGCTTGTACACTGATAGCATGAAAAGTCTGTCACCTTGTGATGCATCATAAGATGTTTGGATTGACATGATAATCACTTCATTTTGCTCAGCTTTCTTGGGCCACATCTCATGGTGTCTCATGACAGAGAACTCAGGAGTTGGCTCATGTTTTGCCTGTACCATTGTCTCTAAACTTGCATAAAACACCCTGGTTTATAAGGAACAAAGTGATACTGTTAATATTTTGTTTTTCTTTTACCAATTAAGCAAGTTCAGACAGCAGAATTTCTCCCAAACTACCAAAAAGCTTTGAAGAGTTCAATAATCTTCTAATGCCTAAATATCAAACAAATAAAGGACAAGAAAATCAAGAAATTTAACACCAATGGAATAATTATACTAGTTGAAACAACTTACTCCAATTTAATTATTTCTTCTGAGTTAATTTGACAGTTTGAAATGCCAACATTACAGGACATAATTTACCCAGTGATATTCTTTAAAATGAGGCAGATAATATCCAAACTCTTAAAATTTCTTCCTACACTTTGTCCTTTCAGTGTTCTCCAAATTGACTACTGCTCTGATCCTCTTCTCAGTCTGTGGTGTCTGTGCATTAATTCACCATTTGAATACTTTCCATTGGATCACTTGCTTGTCATGTTTTGTTGCTGCAGGGTTAAGCTGGCCACACATCCAAGCTGGAAGGTTGGCCCAGTGCAGCAGCCCGCCCTCACTGTCCTCACTGTTTCTGTGCACCCTGTGTGTTGCTCTGCACACACCTCTCCTGTGACAGATTGGGATCCTTTCCATGTCAGCTACAAAAGAATCCTTCTATCATGCAAGAAATCCAGAAAGGATAACTGCATCCTTGTACCTTTCTTTCTTATTTTTTTCCTGGGTCATCATTACATATTGGAAAAAAATTATAACTAAAGCAATCTAGTTCTATTTCAGATGATTACTTGGGAGACATACTTTAACGAACCAGCCTTTAAACATTTCATAGGACAGGAGTGTTAATCTTGAAGCTAACATTACATGCAGATTATAAACTGCATGCAAAGGTTTTGCTGCCAGTAATCCCTGGAAAATGTATTGATAGTTCCCTGGTACATGAACTGAGCTGCTATTGTTAGAGCTCAGAGGTGTACGAACTACACACAAAACAAGTTCTCTCTTTTATTAAAGTCTTATTTTAAGTGTGATTCAGGGAATCGTGTATTTTAGAACTGAACCCTTCGCACTCTGTTCTTCCTGCGCAGATGTAGATTCAAATTCTGACCTGTTCTCATGTTCAGATGTTACAGATCTAGCAGTCAATACCAGCAGTGTGTCCTCTTTCAACCAGTGATCACATTAGCCAGCTAGCAAACCTCCAGAAGTGCTGGTTGGCTTTGACTAGACCTCTACAACATTGAATGGGACTCTAGGAGGGAAGTGCAAAGTAAAAGTCTACACAGCAGACAAGTTCCCATCCATTTTTTTTTCCTGCTATGAAGCTAACCATGAAGAACAATGTACACTCTTCAAGAAAATTCAGGACCCTACTTGACGCTGACCACAGAAATCAAGAGTGCTGAGTGTCCTGTCAGCCCCTAGATTGCACAGACACCATGAGCTCTTTTAATTTATGAGCAATCAGTTGCTTGAGAACGCACTCAAGCCCATAGATCTTTGTGCTTCCAGCTGCTTTTCAAAGTCCTTCATCACAAAGCAAGGAAATCAGAAGGAAATGAAACAATGTTCCCTGCACACAACCACTGTACGAAGGCCAAAATAATACTGCAAAAAATTAATTTATTGTATTCTCTAGAGCTCTAATTACAACATTTATGTTTTTGTAACTCAATGCCTGAAAACGAAAATAGGAACATCCTGCCATATTCAGATGTGTGGGTGTCCTTGTAGCAGGCTGTGTTAAGACCCAGAAACCTCCAGCATAATTAAAGGTGTCAACTGCTTGTATAGTGAAGTACAGGGGCTTGGAGACAAACTAGCAAGATACGGTATGACTCAGTTTTATTCCAGTTTCTTTCAGAAAATCTTGCCCTGAAACCAAAGCCTTGAGGTCTGCTTTTTGTGTGCATTGAGATTAATATAAATGTGCACCTATAGCTTGATAAAGCCTTGTCATAGCAGTTGGCTGTTTGTCCATCCTATTGGTACTGTGTGCGCAGTGAACTTAGAGTGAATAAGCTCATCTTGTCGTACTTATCACCTCTGTGTGAAGGGATACTAAAGAACCCTTTCAGCTCTTTCTGAATCTATTTCATAAACCCAAAAGCAGCTCATCCTCAGAAAGCCCACCTAGTTACAAAAAGCAGAATAGACAGTGCTTACAGTTAGACCTGACAGATATTACCTAGACCTTCTCCATTCCCTCTCACTCCGTCCTCCTCATTAGATCTATGCTATTAAGCCAGAACTCCAAAGTTGGGGAAATTATAACTCTGCTATCCTATACATTTCCAAACAATAACAAGAAAATAATTGTAGCAAAAAATGAGAAGTGCTAGTTTTGAGTACTGAGACCCAAAGCAGCTGATGTTTCTAATTTCTTAGGAATGCTTTTAATAAAAATTTGACCTAGAGATGCCAGCACTGCTGCCACTTCTGTAACTCTGTCTAGTCATTTATTTGCAGACAAGTTCGGACTGGGTTTAGACTTGCCCTGCCACTCCTTTCACTATGGTCCTACTGCGCACACTGCAGAAGGAAGTCACTCGGCCATGAAGCCTCTGTGGGCAGACTGAGCAGAAGAGAACAGGCAGGACCTACTGGAAAACACAAACATTATGCCCTGTTGCAGGGTGGGGAAATGGCAGTTCAAAGGAAAATGAGCCTTGTGACATCTCACCTGAAAATCCTAAGGAGCAGCCTCAAGCTTAGAAGATTCAAGACAGATGGATTCAAACACTCCAGCAAAACCTGGAACAGAAATGTAACCGCCACCTCATGCTGCAACAGTTTAGCAGGTACAGAAGCCTGCTACCTATACCGACAGCCATTAACCCTTCATCTTTTCAAAACTTCTCTTTAAAGTGTTTCGTGTGTTCTGCAGAAAGACAATGTTTGTCCTCCTCTAGCAGCACACCCAGCATCTTCCTCAGAAGTAAATTTATATGTACTTTTTCCCTAAAGCACTTTTTCTTATAACTGCATTTTCACACTACATAACCATCCATAATTTCAGATTTAATTTGTCACATATCTGTTTCTAAATCCCAGCACAACTGTGGGCTATGACAATGGTGTGAGGTTGGTTGCCATACTACCAAACAACACCTGAAAGCATTAAAATTAATCTCTAAATCAAATCCTACTCATGGCTTGTACCCTCCACAGTCTGCTTGTCTGCCTTCAGTTTATGCTAAGGGTCACATGCCTTTGGAAAAATGCTAACAAAAATTGATCTTTAATGAAAGATACCCCACGGAAGCAAACTGCTGAAGAGAGCAGCTCTCAAAGGGCATATATTGTCTAAGAAGTGATTTGAAAGAAGGAACTGCTTGCATACCCTAACTTCTGGTTTCTTACCAGACAGAGGTGTATTCTCTCAGCAAAACCTTGTTACATATGCTTGCAACTTGGAGTATGTATGGGTAGAGCTTAATTGTACTTATAACTTGAAGAAATGGATATATCATTTCAGCCTATCAATGCATTCTTTCTGCTCAGCCAGTTTGCTTAAAGTTGTGCACCAGATACTACTTCAGCGTAAACAAAGCTGTGGGATACATTAAAACATTCTTAACAATCAAGATGGTCTAAAAGTACTAAAAACTTGTTTTCCTAAGCTAAACAAGACAAGAACTTCTTGTTCTGACTTGTTCATTTTCAAAGATGAAGACAAACCTTTGCAGGTCAAGACAAACACATAGAAGGAAGAATTGTTTAACCTGAAGATGAAAACAAATGGCTATAAATCAACTGTGAGCACATTTAGGATGGAAATTGTAACTCTTAGATATGTCAGATTTGGACACAACCTCACAAATCACCTTATGGGGAAGAAAGACTCGTCTCCACAAAAGGGGATTATGTGATCTAGTGATTGTGCTAGAAGGGCAGTAGACATGGTGACTCCAATTCTGCACTCCTGTGCAAGCTATCAAACAGTTTCTTTGAGATTTCCATATGTTTTGCAATATGCTTTTGCATGATACTTAATTTTGCATAATTCATAACAGATACCCATGCACTGGGCACTCCACTGAACTCTCTCCTGGAGCAATGCCAACTGTTCATCTCTATAGTGGAGTAACACAAGTGGAGATCATGGGAGTGACAACACAAAAACAGCTTTAAGGGAGGATTCATTGCTAAGGTGGGCAGTAAAGCTTGAAAGAGTGAGCAAGACCTGTCTCCCTTTTCTGATGGTCATCTATGAACCACCACTGTCTCCCAACACTCAAGAGCCACAGAACTCTTTGTAGCCTGCTGGCACAGTCCTGCTGCTGGCTCTGGGTATCAGACAGCTGTTTCATGGAGCTGAGACAATGACATGGGGGTGTACCAATAAGCTATTCAAGCTATGAGAACCCTCCTGGGAACCAGCTTCTGAAGCAAATAACTGAACTGAGGTGTGGCCTGGCCTCACCTCTGCTCAATCACTGTGTGGCCATGTGTTGGTGTAAAGCTTCTTCCCATTCAATGCCTCAGCAAGACAGGGAGGGACAGACCAAGTATAATACCAGATCTTTTCATAAGATTGACAGATTGTGTCCTTAGTCTGGTACAACAAAAAACAAAATAAAGCACAACCTGCAGCCTTAACTCTGGACATTAATATAGTTCTGAGAGCAAATCTCAGCCCCTGAGCTCTACTGACTGCAAACTGCTGCTGATCCAGAGATTATTCCAGATACAACAGAACAGCCTAAATGATTTATGTTGTTCCACCTAATTAACCAACAAACAAAGGCAGAAGAGGTCTGTCTTTCCAGACTGAAAGTGATGCGTTGAATTAAGTAGAAATGAAAGCTGATATTGTTTTTAACTCTGGCAGATGCTCTATGGAAATGGCTAGCAATTAAATGTGTTACATTTCCTGCTGTAAAATTTTCAAACTGCTTGTTTTTATTTGGCTTTGACTAGCTCTGTATTGAGAAATTTTGAGTTTAGTTACTTCAGAGTTTACACATCACCTACCAAGAGTGTGAAAACACATCTCTGTTGACAGTACAACAGTCAGCTATAAAATAAAAAGAGCAAACAAACCTTTCCACAACTACTATTTTGTTTCACAGCAATACTGTATCATATCATTGGATTTATTGCTCAGCCTGCCTTCAGAATGTCACTTTTACATTTTAATTTGTAATTGGTGCAATTAGAGTGAAATTTAAAAGCTGCTACGTGAACTTTACAAGTCCAGCCAGAAAGATTTCTCATACTTGTTCCACTGCACAGTTGAATATACTTCATTGCACTGCTCCTCAACACTTCCATCTGCTCGATGGAAACAGAGCCCAGTCACCTTCTGCTATTATCTGCACCAACTTAGGTCTATCCTGTGGCTCTACCCAACCAGGCTGGCTGCCCATGCAGTGCCTAGGTCACTGCAGAGTCACATCTCTTTGACTAAGTGCCAGGCAAAGTAAAAATCAATCATGCTGACAAATGGGCTGGCTCAGCCAGGTCTCTTCAACTCCAAATCGAACTCTTCTTGGAGTGCCTAGACTTTAGTTTGTTCTTGTGCTTGAATTAAGCAGTTGGTTTGCTGCTTCCTCAGATGGAAAACTGTCAGCCTCAGGGACCAAATGAGTCTACAAACTGACTGCAGCAAATGCATGTCAACACATGGATATCTGGGAACTCTGGAATATCACTTCCTATCTGGAAGAAGGCCATAACTTTGATGGCTTTCACAAAACTTAACACTTGCATTGAACACCTGAGGTGTGTTCATACTGCCCATCTTGGCTGTTTGCAGCCTGTACAATTCCAGGCACAGCATGGTGTTTAAAAATCTGTGAAGTAAACCATAAATATATATCCTATAGCCATCTCTAAGGGGTGTTTGAGTCAGTCCACTTTCTGCCCCACCTACAGAATTCTGTGAACATCTCTACACAGCCAGAGGGTTGTATTTTAAGGTCACACCCAAATTATGAGGCTTCACCTGGCATGCACATACCATCATTAAACCTGCCCATGAAACTTCATAGGCAAAATAAAAAGGCGTAATTACATTTTCTCCATTCAGTGAAGGAATAATAATTCCTTTGATGGATGAATTCAGGCAACCAGGCTTTCTCTTGAATCCCACCCAGCAAGATCTATTTTCTAAATATTAAGATGCTTATCTTCCTAATTAAGTCATGAGTATCACCTGACATACTGAGATATATTCTACAAAATTATCTTCTCTCTGAAATACTGAATCTTTTCAACAAAAATAGTGAAGACTGAGACCCCACCGCGCAGATCACTGCTTTGCTTTGAGGACTGAAAAAACAAACAAATCCTAACAAACACTGAAGAGCTCCATGAATGGAATTCCTTAGTGCTGTGCTTATGTTTCCCCTGCTTTCCCTGTGAGACCAATCTGATTTCAATAAAAGCTGTGCATTCCTTTCTACTTTCGAATTTGGCTGTGCTGGAGTATCTCATGGATTTTATATAAAGCTTTTGGTACACTTCAGAGCAAAGTTTTTTCTTACTAGCTCCTGTAAAAGTGCCTCATTCTGCTGTGTCTTCTTCCAACAGGAACATGGCAGTAGGACCTGAAAAGTACATCTTGTGCCAGCTAGCAATATAAAAGATCTTGTTCCCAGAGACCTACTTATCTCTTTAACCAAACACATTCTTGTACTGATTTACGTGGTGGTGTCACGTCTTACATGATGCTCAAAATACAAGCAGAAGTGCTAAGTGGAAAAACAAAATACACACAAGCTACTGAAGTGAAAAGGGACAAATCTCCTTTCATCTAAATCTTAAATCTGAATCTACCATTCATCTAAATCTTAAATAGGCAGGGAAATAGCACTGTGAAAGGAGACAGATAACAACAACATACTTAGCAGAAGTGGAGGAAAGTCTTTCTCCTCTAAATAGCCCTATGGAACTCAAGAGTATGACATTCTGCTAATCACTGTAGGAATGTCAAACCCAAGATGGAAAATGAACCTTGAGACAAACAAAAGAAAAGTCATGATAATGGAAGTTAGAGAAAGATCTAAGGCAATTCATATAGGATATATTAGCAAGAGATGCTAATAAATCAAGGTATGAAGATTGCATTAACTGAAAGCTGGTATAAGATGCAGGCAAAGACGTCTATATCTTTTAAGCAATGTCAGCCAGAAACAATAACTACAACATCTAAGAATTGAGACAGAACCTTGTCTAAGAGGAAGATGTTGCAGCAGCTCACAGTCTTGACCTGTTCAGTCTGTTCAACTACTTCCTTTATTACCAAGGTTTTTAATCTGTGTAGGCAAATAGAATACACTGGGTTTCTTCACTGGCAGATCCAGAGCATAATCAACACTGTTTGGGTACTTATGACAGAAGTCTTTCCAGAGACCACAAATAAAGAACATAACACCAGTAGTGTCTTGTATAATGACAGTATGTTGAGTTTATTTTAAATCATATTAACACACTGTTTTCCTTCCCAAATGAGCATACTAGCAAGAAACTGATCACGTCCTCAGAGTTTTCATGGTATTACCGCATTTCACCTTGAGCTGGTTCCCTGGGCTGACACGGTAACGTCCATGTCTGCCATGCAGCTGACACGATAAAATTCACACACATTCAGCATGGAGGATGAATCTTCCCCCAGGTAGTCCAACAGTCTGTTCTCCAACTTTATTCTACAGTGTTCATGAAGGGATGCAGAGGAAGCAAGAATTTCCTTTCAATGCCTTTGAAGCAAAGGTCAAGTCCTTACACCTTACACTGAATAAACTCCCATCAGCTTCTGGTGAACATGTTTTCCACAGTAAGTACCTCAGCTGCATCCCTTAGCACGACATTTAATTTGCCTCAAACTCTCTCAATAAAAAAGTTGGACTCTCCTCAATAAAAAAGGACTTTCCAGCAACCTGCGAGTCATGTTTCTCTCCTCACTGAAACTCATGCCCAGCATTCCTCCATCATTTGTGTAGGTTCCTGCCTGTGCATGCTGCAGCCACCTGCCATCTGTCCTCGCAGTCCAGCCTCACAGCTCTTTTCCTGACCTGCCCTACTGTGCCTGGACACTAAAGCCTCCAAAATCAACATCAGAATGCAAGTCTGGATGGAAGAGTCATTACAGAAAAACCATCTGTTCAGGGACACAAGACTCACTTTACATCACTAACATACCAGCACTGCACATACAGAGTCTGAAGTCAGTGCAGAGAAAGTGTTTTTTCTTTTTTGATGGAGACTAGCCAACCATAGCTGTTTGTTTCCAAAGTTCCCAAAGAACACTCTAACTAAATACAGTGGGTATTTTGCAACATTTTGGTGGGTTTCTTCACAGCCCTGTATCAAGTCAGAAGATACTTCCAAGATGATGAACTGCAATAATTACTGATCATTTACATATTATTCCCAGGTGTTTGGACAAAAAAAAAACAAGAAAAAAAAAAAACAACCCAACAACTTCCCTGCACCATGTGAATAAAGTATTTCTGCTAAGAAATTAGATGAGAGGCAGAACTGCAGGTTTCTTGGTGGCACCATTCTGTGTGCAGGAGCAAGCCCTGGTTACGCCTGCTGAGGAACAGACAACACTGCACTGCTCTTTTCTAGGGATGTCCAAACAAGGAGCTGACCTCTAAAATTCAATACTTGGTTTTACAAGTGGCCCATGTTAGTAAGAGCTGCTTGTCCGGTACCTGGCACGTAATCTCCCGGATGTAAATTGGATATTACAGACAGAACAAAACCACCAGTAAGTGACATACTAGCTCAGTAAAACTGCATCTTGAATCAAGTGGAAAAACGTTTAACGTTGGCAGAAACTCCATAAACCGAAATCTGCACCGAATTATCTCTAAGTGTGTTTTCCTTCCACTAGAGGGGGGCAGCTGCCAAAACCCATCGAGCGCCGCTGTGCTGTACCCGCGCTCCACCACCAAGCACTGAAACCCGGGCAGAACTGTCCTGCGGAGACCGACAATTTGCTGCTGTCCTGGCCCAGCTTTGGCCTCTCTCGCCGTGAGCCGTTTTCCCTCCCTGCTTCACTGTCGAGTGGCCCAAAGCGGGGCCCCGGCGGCGTTCGGGAAGGCCCGCCAGCCCTCGAGCCAACTCGGCATCGCGGCTGCCGATGTGACCAAAGAAAGTTTGATTTGCAGTAAACAAAATCCTTGAGGGGTTTTTTTCCCTCTTTTTTTCTTTTTTTTTTTCGCGGTGTCCTACTCCCCTCGCTGGCAGAAGCCACCCCCGGCCCTCCGCGGCGACCCGGCCCCGCTCAGACCCGTGCCCCCCATCCGGCCGCGGCTACTCACAGGGGCGGCGCGAGCGCAGCGCGGGGCTGGCGGGCAGCACTCCGCGGGCTGCGACCGTCTGGCGGCGGCTGCCTCCCGCCCGCCCTCCTGCAGGAATGATGTCAGAAGCCAACTGGGTGTGGAAAGGAAATAATGTTCGAAAGTGCCCCTCGCCCGCCTGCGAAGGCAGAGAGGTGCGTGTGAAGGAGCGTGTGTGCACAGGGACGGAGGGTCGAGACGAGCTCGACGAGAACTTTTCCCCGCCCGTTTCCATCCGCGGAGGGCGGAGGCAGGGCGGGCGGGCATGCAGGCGCGCCGCCGCCCGGCCCTCCCCGGGGGCGCTTGGCCCGCCGTCCCCGTGGCCGGGGCCGGTCCCTCGAGGGCTGCACCGACGGCGCCCCCGGATCGCGGCGCCTGGGCGATCTGAGTGCCGATCGCACGGCATGCTACGGGGCGGGAGCTTGTCCCGCTTCCCCGAGCGGCCCCCGACCTCCGCCGCGGCGGCGTGGGCTGAGGCAGGAGCGGACCGGGCGCTGGCTCGGCAGAGGAGTGACCGCGCCATACCCGGCAGCGGCGTGTGTGAGGTGGCGGGGCCCTCGTCCCTCCTCCGCACACTCGTCACGGAGGAACGGCTGTGCCCCTCCAGCCGCTTGTCACCGAGAAGGGAAGAGGCTGGAGGGACGGTAGCCGCTCGACTGCAGAGCGAGGGCTTTCCCTGGGGAGAAGGGAGGCACAGGGCGGAACCGCCACAGGAACAGTCCGTGAGGAACGGTAACCAGCGCGGCCGAAGGCGCTCTTCCCGGGCCGGCGGCCGAGCCTCTAAGGGACCCCGTCCAAGAACAGCAGGCCCGGAGAGGCCGGCGGAGCGCTGTGCCGGCCGGGTCAGGGGTAGCGGAGAAGAGGCGCCAGCCAGCAGCGTTGCCCCGCCGCGCTCCCAGCGCTGACCCCGTCAGCTCGTTGCGCAACCGCGCCCGCCGCGAGCGGCAACGCGGCCCTGTAGCCGCCTCCCGCCTCTCAGCGCCGGGGGCCTGCGCAGGAGCCGCAGTTTGCTCCGTGCTCGGTGGGGCGGTGTGAAAGGAGATGCCGCCAGTAGCGTCAGCGAGTGTCCCGTCCAGGCAGAGCGTCCTTGGGGTCGAGAGGAGCGCCGCCGAGGGTCGGCGGGCAGGAGGCTTTTTCGTCAAGAAGAAAAAGGTGTGTGTGTGTGTGTAGAGCTGAGGAAATCTGCGTTTATAAACCCATCTTCGGGCAGCGCAGGTGAGCCCCTAGGATAGCTGCTCGCACCTCATGATCCTTCTCTCTCCAGGAGAGATTTGCAAGCTACTATAGCCACTACCACGCGTCAGTAATAAGCTGTGTCTTTTTCACTTGATTTTCACGAAACACTTACAAAGTAGATAAAATACCGGCCATCGCCAACTGGATGATGCTGTTTACTCTTCCTCGTAAGGAGAATGAAGACACTAATTCAGCTTTCTGGCTGCCTTGCAGTGTTTTCTGTTGGTACAGCCCCTTCGCTTGCTCAGACGGCCAAAAGGTCTCGCCTGCTGTTCAGGATTAGCTCTTGAAACTGCGTGAAGTTGTTGAGATCTGTGTTCCGGTGTGACCGTCAAGCTGTCTGCTTTAAGTTTGTTACTTGTTCGTTTCAACTTCTCTTAACAATTCTGCACAAACTAATATTAACATTTTGTTATTTTTTTTTAATGTTATCCGAAAATCAACTAGACCATGACTCCTCTGATTCAGAGGATGCATCCCTGTCTGAGGGATTACCCGTTCTCTAAGACCTGTAATGAATTCCAGAAACATCTTTCCTCTTCCCAAAGGCTTCACACAAATAGCCACTATTACTCTGAGCAAAGCACTGTGTTGGTTCCTACTCAAAAACTCAAAATTACTTACTTCATTTCACCTTCACCACTTCTGCATGCCCAGCTGTTAGGAATCTCATGTGTTGCTAAAAAGTAAAATCATAAAAATAAAGTAAAAGAGTTTGTTTGGCAATTTAAGTGCCATCAACTCCACTAAAGGCTACAAGCAATTCAGATGAACTAGAGGGCATTTGATGCCACAATAATCCCTCTTACAGTGTCATTCCACTCTGTTTGCTATTAGTTCTAGCTCTGTTACAACTACTAAATGTCAAAAAAATCTCGTATTCATAAATCACTCTGAACTCATACACAAGAATACTCAGTACTGTAAACAGTCCCCACTGTTCACTAACAGTTTAGCTTTCGTGTGCTCATATATTTAAAGTTCCTGGGTAGGAGGGACTGGCATGGACCTCTAGTGGCTACTTCCTTTGTACGTCACCTACTTTCTGGTAATTACGTTGTGGTTAGTCTGGAATAGGAATTCAGAGTGGTTCTCAGAGATGCTCATAGCTTTGAGGCTGAAGGAACAGAAAGGAGAAGCTTGGGAGTATCGGTGGAGGAGGCAGCCCTGTTTGTTGATTCCCAGGGATTTCAGGAAAGAAATTGGTACCTCAGGCTGAGACAAGCCCTGAAGGCATAAGCAGCCTGGCTTCCACTGGGCTGAAGCATCGGGGCTGAAGTCACATAAAACACACCCCTCATACAGAACTAAGTTAACCAGTGAAATTGTGGTATGAAACAGAACGCTTGATTTTTAAACAAAGGATGTTGTTGCCTACAACTTAAGTGACTAGAAAGGGGAAAGGTGACTGTTCTGCTTCATTGTGTACTATATTAAAGACGCTGCTTGTTAGTGTATAATGCTGATACTGTAAGAAAACACTTACTGGTAAAAACAATCTTCTTCTCCCTCAATTTCTCTACTTTTATTTTTAATTGTCGTGTAGCTGTCATTCATATTTTGTCTTAGCTAAAAGCTAAGAATAAATATTTTTTAAGCAATGTCAACACACTGCCAGATTACTCAAGGCTTTTCCTAGAAAAAAAAATTATCCAGGTTGTGCTTTTCAGACTTGTCTTCAACTGATGTGCTTTAAGTGATTTTTTAATATACTGCCAAGTTACTGAAAGTGATCTTGACCCTTATCCCACCACTGCTTGCTTTCATTTGTGTGAAGAATGATGGCTTGAAGAAAAAGGTGTCATGCCCAAATACCCCTCCTACCTTGGTAAGCTTATATTGAGATAAGATACAAAGTTGCAAAGATAAAAAGATGCAAAGTTACTGGCAAATGCAGAGGAACTGTTCCATGCCAATTCTTCCTGCTTGTCTTGCTGATTCCTAGACTGTATCTTTGAACACAGAAGAAATCATAATTGAGCAGATGTCTCTCTCTACTAGCTGTTACACAGTGGACACAATTTCCCTGTGTATTTGAGATAAGCCCTCTTTTTCAGTGGTTATAATTCTCTTTCAGAAGCTTTCAGAGCAAGGTCTGGAAGTGCAGACTGAGTAGCCATTGTGACCAGGAGAGACTGTATAATGTACGCTCAAATGTTGGTCTTACTGGTGTACATGTGTGCATTGAATGTTGAAACTTCAGTGTGAAACACCTTGTAGACAATTTACAGAGATGTAAAAAGGGATAGCAGTATAAATATTGGTCTCATTAATTTTCATATATAGAGTGGAGTAATAAGTTCTGTTTTGATTATTTGTATGTGTTTGGTAATTATATTGCTGCAGTTTGTGCCATATCATGTATCTCAAAATTAGCAGACAAGTTCAGCATTTACATAGCTAGAAGGGATCAGGGTATGCTTTCTGTTGTGCAATAAGAGGTTGTAAGTAAAAACACAGGCTAATGAGGTATTTGTCTTTATCTGAATAGGAATAGGAGGCAACATGCAAGAAAGGCCCCTCATTGTAACCAGTAATTCCAAGAGAAAACTTCTGAGCAAGAGCGTTGCTGATCAGTAAGGTAATTGAGTCCAAATCTTATCCAAGTCTTAAATGGCTTCTTTAAAAAGATCTCTGCCTAGGCAGGCTGCAGTCTGACCTCTCTCAACGCAGAAGTACTGTGCCAAAACTCCTAATAAGAGGCAGGAAAAAACAACCATCTCTGTAGGCATCCTTGTAATACCTATCTCTTAGTTTATGCAACAAAAAAACAATGTATCAATGAAAGACTTTTAGTACAATTACAAAACTGACACTGCATTTTCTTCAAGAATCTGTGTAAAAATCCTTCAGATTATTGATTCACAGTATACAACACCACCAGACCCTTTTCATCAGACCCCTTTCAAAAAGAAATTACATTTACTGCCAATATTGAGCCACGTAGACGTGTAATCCTGGTGAGCTAGTGCTGAATGGTAAGAGCTTTCATCAATGAAACTAAGTTCGAATACAGGCTTGCATGGCTGTCCTGCCATTTTTGTTATTGAATAAAATGTTCTTGATCTGCTAGGGAGAGAAATATTAATGTATGTATGTATACATTTTAGAAGCAAGACTGCAAGTTGGAGCCTTGATTTTGCTCTTTGACACTCATCAGCGAGGCTTACAAATAACCATTAATATGTCTTTGATAAGCAAAGTCACACTCTGATAATCTTAACCTTAAAATTCACTGAGGCACATTAAGGTTCTCACAGCTTTGTCTCACTTCTTCCCCTCAGTAGATGTCAGAAGGTTCTTTGCTTTCATCCCTCAGAGTCCTGGTATACTTATAGAGTGCCTTAGATCTTTAGGACCCTTAGTGTGTCTTTAGTAAAGAAACTTACATATCTCTTCCCACTCCAGCCTTGGGAACATTGCTTCCTCCCTCTCAAAGGAACATGATGAAATTAAATGAGAACAGCAGCTTCCCAACAATCCTTAACTCCTTGAGAACTGAAGTCCTTGTTTAGACTTGCTGAGACTAGAACAAAGAGGCTGGAAAGAGCTCTGACAAACTTACGACATCCTGAGGGATCTGAAGATGCTTCCTTTTTTCATTCCCCACTCCCATCTCAGTGTTCTTCCACACTGTCTTGTATCCTGCTGTCCTTCCCTAAACCAAAAATATTCCTGACAGTGAATGCCTGTAGTTAGTTGCAGTAAGGCTTTGCTGAAACAAGTGAAAGACTTGGTCATAAACAGCACATGTCAGGAACCTACATTCCATGGCTTATACAGCAAGTATGTAGGAAATATTAATTGAAAATTTTGTTTACCATGACGATCTGCAGGACCTGCAAATCTGTGGAGATGACATTAAATTAAAAGGAACAACTTACCTTTCCTTTCTTCTCCACTGTTGTATGTTCCCCACTCTGGAAAATGCCTTTTTTTTTTTAACCTATTTTATTTTATTTGTTATTAATGTTGCAATTACTTTAAGAAAACCAATAAAAACCTCTGTCAAAAAGTAGCCAAGACAAACTGTAGCGCTGTCCCTGGAAATGTTGTTACTGGATCAGACAAAGCTGTTTGGCCATGCAGTGACCTCATTATGAGAACTTCTTTAAAGCAGTATTTCAGAAAATGGTACTGAGTCTAGAGGCCTTCAAGTCAGGGTGGTATTTTGATGCTGTTGGCTGGTGGGTCACATCTCTTCAGCCCATTTCCAAAGTTTTTGTATTTAGCCAAAAGCTGTACAAACAATGGTAAATTAAAAATTAGTTTTGTAACTGCATGTCACTATTAAAATTCTTTAACATTAGGATCTGACAACCCTAGCTTTGTTTGGAAGAGGAAAGAAAATAAATTGGCAAGGACTAAAGGCAAGTTGCAACAAAAAATAAATTGTGGAGCCTGTGAAACATGGTACAGTATGTCAAGGACAAATAAACGTGAACGTTGCTTACTGTCCTGCCAAAACAATTGCAACAGCAACCTAACCCTCTAAACGTATAGCTTTACAAGTCAAATGCATAAGAAAACTTCTAACCAGGCACTATACCAGAGACATGAATACAAGGGACTAAATCTTGTTATTAGAAAGGGGTAATAAGGACTTGGCCACAGAACACATTGTTTGAGATCTGTGGGAGCGTGTGGTTAAAATGGCAGGACTAGGATTTCATCATACAAAATCCGGAACAAGGTCAAAGTGCCCTGCAAGAAAATGCTATTTTCAAAACTAGCCACTTGTACTGTTTGGAGGAAGAATATGTTTTGTCACTTTGGTTACTGACCTCATCATCCAAAGCAGTACAAATCTTTAATCAGTCACAAATCATTAAGAGTTAATTACAAAATATGCCTATTTGTTCCCCCAAGAACTGCTCACTCTCAGCACTTTCCAAATGACATAAAATCTTTAGAATGTGAGGAATGAATAAATCACATTTCCATCTGATCCGTAAAGCATTTTTATTTGTTATTAATGTTCAAGTACACAAGGAGACTTACCCATTTGCAGCAAAAGTGAGTGATGAACAGCTCCACCGGTGAGTTCATTATCTTTTGGTATGAATCTGTTCTGCAAAACACACACGTAAATAAACAGCTCCAGACTCTCACCCATCTATAAGATGACTCTGCTGCCCTCTCCATGGAGCAAACAGCAGCATTCCCAGAGCTTTCTCACTTAGACAGCAACCCTGCTGTGCAGTTACCCTTGTCTCCATATACATTTGTGCACATGTACACATGTACACTTCCAAATATGCACATATAAAAATTCAACTCCAGGAACTGGTCATTGGAAAAGAATTTTTGGAGTAGCATATTTTCTGAGGACTTGCACACACTACAAAGGCTCTTATTCTGTACACCATTTGGAAATACATTATCCTTGTTTATTATTATTATATATCTCTGTACGTGTAAATGTAGCTCCTTCTAAAGCTTGTCTATTAAAAGAACACCACATATTGTTATTCCTGATGAATTCTTAAGTATTTTAATGATCACTTAACTAAATCTCACAGGAAAAACATTACAGAGAAAATTCAGCCTCTACAGATTTTAACACTTGCTGAAGTCACTGTAGTATGCAGTTAACTTTTCAAGGGAGTACTGGGGTGCTTCATGAGACACAGACATGCAATGAAGCAGATCCTGCCTGCAGACATGCATTTTTTAATCTCCTTGACTTAAGTGGATGCTGCCATAGGCAGAATTTGGACCTGTGTACTCTTAACGTGGAAACTGGTTTCATAGCAGTTGCAAATATTAATACCAAATGGGCACAGTATGAGCCTTGTCATAAATAAGAGCTAAGTTTTTTGTGAATTACAGACAGTTTTAATAAAAAACATCTATTTGAAGTATTCACGATTCTTTAAAATTTTACATTTTAACTTCTACTTCCTAAAGCGTACATAAGGGTATCAGGAAATAGCAGTGTGTTGTAACTCTTGCAACATTAGGAGTCTCAAGGCATTTAATGTTTTCTCGAAGACAGTCATAGGAGTACTAGAAAGCCTTTTACGCTCATATTAAGAGAAACAAACAAACAAACCAAAAACCAAATCACTGTATTTATCATCTAAAGGACACCCAAAATGAATTATTTGAAACCTGCCTTTTTAAAGACAATTATAAAATGTTTTGTGATCTTACTCTTTTTTTTTTTTTTTTATATTAGCAGTTACACAAAGCAGGTAAGATGTATTGGAATACCTGTATGTGTGTTCTGATTTTAAGTAAACTTTGAGAAGGAAGTAAATGTTACAGTGTTGTGGCAGACTGTAAAAACCAAGTTGATATAAAGGGACTTAGCAAGACATGATGATTAGTTTAAACAAAAAGACTGTTAATAACTGGAAGATGATTGAGACTGAGAACAAAAGTACTAAATGAGCGAGTTAGGTCTGTCTGTACTGGGCTTGCAGACCTGGGTGTGCACAGCCCTTCTCCCTTTTCCGTCTGACCCACTCCCTGTTTCCTCAAGAAGGGGATACATACATGTAAGTCAAATGGAAATTAAAGTGTTCTCCACCAGGCTAGCCAGTTGTCCAGAGGCGACAGCTGCCCTTCATCATAAGTACTGAATTAGCTGTGCAATTTGAACAGCATAATTGGAAGTAAACTGGATAGTGGTAAGATTTAGATCAAGGAGGAGGACTTTGTTGAAAGCAGGAGTGGCATTATAAAATGTAAGCAGAAATTATTGCAGCTGTTTTGATTTGTTTTTTTTTAATTTATAAGGGTGTTCAGGAAGTGAGATGAGGCAGAGTATGGGATCTGTGCACATAACTGAAGAGCATCAGGTACATGCATATAAAAGATGGGGAGAGCAACAGTTAAGGGCATAATCTCATGCTTTGAGTAGAAGCAGAAAGATCTGAGATCAATTTGCTTGGCTTGTGCAGTAGCTGTGTCTGGAACCTGGCTTTTCAAACCTGACCTGCACATATTTGTGTTAAGAAGAGGGCTATTTGTCTAATTTGTCTCCTCTGAAGAGGAGAACAAACTTCATTAAGCTGAATTTCCCCACTGATGAGAGTGAATTCACCTCTGGAACCAAGTGCACTCTGGGCAAATTTGTTTCTTTCTCCTTCCCTCCTCGTTCCAGGACTTGAACACTTGTAACTGTTCCCTTGCTAGGCAAATGTCATACACCACATAGCTGAATCCACTTCCTTGCTTCTTGCATTTATCCTGCCATCAGTCTAGACTTGTCTAGCATTGCATTGCATTCCTGGCAGTTTTAAGGAAACATATGTCCTGCTGGCTGCATGTGAGCAGCTGAGATTGAACAAGCTGTGGCTGCAGTGCCCAGGCTGACCTGGTTTTGGAAAATCACAGCAACTTCATCTCTCTTCCTTTTAAGAATTCTATCTAAACTGCCTTCTATTCTTTTCTCTGTGATTAAAACATCATGTTTTAACAGGGACACTGCTTACAATCTTATGTGAAATAAGGAATATACAATATAAAATACATCAGTCAGGCCATATGATAGTTTACATTATAACCTACGATTTATCTTGGGAATGAAAAAATTATGGCCCACAATAGCACAAGAGCAACAAGATTATCTTACTCCTGTTTATGTATAAATTAATCATTTAAAGCTCTGTATTTCTTTATGTATGTAATAGCATGCACTTGAATTTTTTTCCCCATGGCAAAGGGTCCTATATTGGCATGAACGGTCTAGAAGAAAGTCTGGTTTTTTTTAATTGGAAGCTATCACTGCATCAGTGTGAGAGAATATTTCAGTTTTAGTAAAGTTTACAGGTTTTAGTTGCTCTTATTTTGCTCCTATGCCAATATAGTTCAATAAATTAAATCATCTAATCTAAGAGGGCTCTGAGAGAAGAGCAAAATGATTTGTTTAAACACAGCACAAAGTGAGGGGGAGCTAAGAATATAGAAAAGCTGGTATACTGGAATTGATCTGATGTCAGGGGATATAGAAGTAATGTAAAATAATACAAATTGTATTCTAATATAAACTGAACTACAATAAGCTACATGCTATTTTTCCACTATGTCCTAATGAAACAGAAATACTTCTAAAGATTAATCTTTTCCTCTATGCTGTAATAAAGTTTCATTTAACAAAACATAGTCCTAAATATTCAGAGTTTTGCTTCCTATACCTCCATCATTTTTGACTGAGAACTATTCATCTGCCACTTTATTTAAAGAGCAGAGGAGCAGTCTGCAATGTAGTATGTGTTTAGTTTAAATTCACAGGAAGAGTGTTGAAACTCTTTAGGGTCTCTCATATTCAACATTTTATTGGTAACAATAATCCTTCTTCGAGAAGATCTACTACTTAACAAACATATATCAGTACACTGATAACCTACAAAGTATGAAGTCACTAACTGCATAGACAAGATCTCAGGCCACTCACAGTAGGACTTCTAAGAACTTTTAGATCAGTACAAAAGTAAAAGTGCCTGTTGTAAAGAAATTTAAGAAAGATGTTGAGATGCTTGAATGTGTCCAGAGAAAGGCAACGAGACTGGTAAGGGGGCTGGAGCACAGCCCTACGAGGAGTGGCTGAGGGAACTGGGGGTGTTCAGCCTGAAGAAGAGGAGGCTCAGGGGAGACCTCATTGCTGTCTACAACTACCTGAAAGGAGGTTGTAGCCAGGCAGGGGTTGGTCTCTTCTCCCAGGCACCCAGTGACAGAACAAGTCTCAAAATGCACTATGGCAGGTTTAGGCTGTACATTAGGAAGAAATTCTTCACGGAAAGAGTGATTGCCCACTGGAATGGGCTGCCCGGGGAGGGGGTGGAGGCACTGTTCCTGGAAGTGTTTCAAAGGAGGCTGGACAAGGCACTTAGTGCCATAGTTTGGTTAATTAGAAGGGTCAGGTGATAGGTTGGACTCAATGATCCCAGAGGTCTTTTCCAACCTGGCTAATTCTGTGATTCTGTGAAATGTGCAAATCCATGTTCAGATTTTAATTGCTTCAGGCAAATTTCCATGGTAACCTTTGTTTAGCAAAAGGTCTGTTCAAGAAGCTCTTTAATTATTTTCTGCATCTACTATATTCATAGATTTTTTTTTTGTGCTTTTCATGCTGGAAGGATGCAAGGAAGGATGTGCACCAAGATCACATCACAGAGCAGAATTTCTCTCTACACAGCAAGAATGTATAATGCTTAGTTTGATGTTGTGCCTGCCAGCTGCTGTCAGACAGACTGTATTGTTGAATGGAAGTTGGAAAAGACCAGACAATGCAGGGAATAAATAATAAAGTGGGACGTGGAAGAGTTTGGGGTTTGTTTTTGTTGTTTTATTTTTACCTAGCAATTTCCACTTTCTGCCTTTGTACCAGAGAAGTGAACATAGAGAATGTTTTAGACGTCTCACATTATCTGTCTCCTCCTTTATTCCACTCGAGGAGATAAGGCTAGTCAGCATACACAGACTGAAAGGAAAGCATACAGCTGGAAAATCAGGCTGCATTGGTATTCAGTATGGTCATTAACTGTGGCATAAATATATATTTTTTTTAAAAAAAAATTAGATGTCATATGGCAAAAGGTCTGATTGTAGCAATGCTATTAATGTACTACCAGCTACACTCCAGCTACTACTACAACAGTTCATGTATCCTTCAAAATGCCAAAGTTCTTCCCATTCCAAATCTCTAGAGGTTATATCACTTTCAAAGCTCTGGCTATTTTGTAATACTTATTTTAGAACTGTGGATATTGCTATTAATAGAATCGTCTCACCTCTTCCTGAATCCAGTGAAGCAATAAGCATCAGTGACGTTTTGTGACAGCCAGTCAGCTACACACTGATGAAATATGTTACTTTTTCCACCTCTGAATTTGTCACCTCTCCTAGCATCTTTCTGAAGTGCATGTAATTCACTTGTTTGTTTACTCTGAGCTGTCTTACTGAACTTTTGATGAGCTAAAGAGATTCATTCTAAAGAAGTGTCCTCATTCAAGATGTTTGCTGTGCCTTGGTTTTTGTTACTTATCTTTACATTTACTTTTTCTAAGAGCTTTTACTAGGTAACACAATCTGGAATCAAATAATTATGTTGAGCCAGTTTCAAAATAAACAATAATCTTAGAAAGGTTGGAGCTGGATTTTTTTCTCTCTCATGAACTAGCAGCAGATTTTCATGTAGATAAATGTATATCTAATTGAGAGACAGGCACTTCATTCAAATAGGGCTTCTATTCCTGGCTTATAAACATACTTTTGAGTAGTGTTGATGTACAAAATATGGGTAAATGCAACCTGAAATTCACACATTTGCCAGTCTCCACTGGCTATTCAGGAGTGTCATAATGGATTTATCTTTATTTGTGAATTTAAATTTAATCTTATCATCAAGCCTGCTTTTATCATCTCCTTGAAAATGTGGGGGCTTTTGAAGTGGTGTTCTGTGAAAGATCTGTAAGTGTTGATCTATAAGTGTTGATCTATAAGTGTTAATTGTAAGTTTCAAAACATTAGGGCTGTGACACCTTTGTCCAATCTAGAGTACTAGTTAGCTAGTTCAGGGTTTTTGCAGTACTAGTTTTGTGGGTCTCATGCAATATTGTACCTGGGAAAAGTTCCCTTTAAAGTAGGAGAACTGAATATTTCCTATCTATCTGCAACTTCTGTAAGGCTATGGTTCCCAAATTTCTACTTTTTCTACAACCACATTTTTCATTGGTTGATTCTCTAGATGAAATTAAGAGAGAGAATAGTCTTTGTTTTCTTATCCTTCTGTTTACTTGAGAGGTAGAAGCTCTTTCCAAATTTTTCTTGATCCTTATTCCCTACTAACAAATAGGAGAACCTATCTTGTGTCCTTATTCTTTCTCAGCCTTATTAGGAGAGCTTCAGTCTCAGTGCAGTGTTGCTTTGCAGAAGGTGTTGGAAGGTAAAGGTGTTATCCTTAGTAGCCTTGTATGTATGTAGAAACCATTGTAGTCAGCAGTTCAAAACACACTTTAGTTGTGGAAATATAGACCTAACAACACTTTGTAGGTGCAAATGGTTTTGTGGGTTTGGTGGGATGTAGCATGTAACATACTGTCATCAGAATCGAAACTGCTTGAGTTCAAAAACTATACGGGATTTCTGATCTGTTCCTGAAAGAGTATGTAAAGTCTGTTGGGATGAGTCATTTATCCAGTGCATTCTCATCTGAGTTTCCCTATTAGTCTCATCCATTGATGTTGCTTGTCTTGGGTTTCTTCAGTTCAGGAAGCTCCTGGGGAGCTTTTCACCACATCGTAAGAAGATGTTGCATTGTCTCTCAGTTTGAAAACTTTTCTAGGTGCATTTCTATTCTTTTATAGCAA
Source organism: Ramphastos sulfuratus (assembly GCA_013399055.1). Classification (NCBI taxonomy): domain Eukaryota; kingdom Metazoa; phylum Chordata; class Aves; order Piciformes; family Ramphastidae; genus Ramphastos; species Ramphastos sulfuratus. The sequence continues at coordinate 188,054 of WBNM01041967.1, forward strand.
TCTTTGTCTGGTTTGAACGCAGTATGAATTGCACAGACACTGGATTTTTTGTGTGTCAGTTCCTCCCAGAGGGTCAGATATGCTTACATCTGTTTTGGGCATATGTGTCCAGTGGTGCAGCAGCCGTTCTGTCTGAGATGCTGCTGTCAGTGTTACCTCCAACCATCATCCCAGAAGGGATCAATTCCTCTCCCTCTTCACCCTCGTGTCCTGTTTTCTTAGCACATGACCAACTTCTATTCAGGCTCTGTTGATGTGGTCTCTGAAGAGGCTGATGCTGTCCATTAAAAAAATAATTTCTGCTGTTTGTTTTTGCATTTTAAAATAATCTATTTAAAATTAAATGTAGCTGCTGCTCTGTTTTTGTTATGGATAGGTTTGACTCAACCCATTGAGAGCAGCCTTCTGTTTAATCTCGAGGACACAAATACAGGTCTTAGAGCAGCATTAACTTTCTTCTTCATGCATCCTCTTTCCTTACATGTTCTAGCTCTCTTTTGAGCATGATTTGTTCCAGTCAATGTGTCAGGAAGATAGTACTGAAGTTCAAAAAGACATGGAATCTTGGAAACTGTGAGCCTTTTATGTAACTGAAGTCTTCTGAATGCACCGTATCAAGCAGTTTATTCCTCTTTTCCTTGGGAGCCTACTTGTTTCTGAATATTTTATCATTTTTCCTCTATTAATTAATACACAAACTTGCTTCCACCATGGTGACTTATCAGCCCAATTTATCGATACATTCCCAATAATAATATATAACCTCTTGTGTTTAACCAGGAGAATTTTTCTAACTCTCCTTTCTCTCAGGTTTGCATACACAAGTAGCTGACTGCTTGTCTCACTAGTTACAGCCCAGGAGCAAAGCCAGCAGCTGTGAAAGCCCCAGTGAATGCCCTGAGACTGACTCTGTGGACAACATAAGCATCTCTCTGCCAACCAGGTGCTCAGTTGTCCCTGGCAGCAATCTCAGGATAAATAAGGGGTGAGAAGGAACCTGCAGCCCTGAGGTAAATGTGAAAGGAGACAGTGAGTCCACCGAGGTGTGCAACACTACTCATTTTCCCTAGCGAGGCTTTACTGTAAACAAGGAGTTTCTACTTGGTAGGATTGCTATCAGTATTTTAAAAATCAGCTTCATCTTTGGAGGTAGCTGCACTTACTGCTTGCTTCAGGCACTGACTTAATCAAAACATGCACAGCAAGAGCTCTTATCTCTTTTTCTGCAAACCACAAGGTTTCATACAATGTCAGCTGAATTTATCCAGCCCAAACCATGCTGCAGTATGTTAGCAAGGTGTATACACCTGAGAACAAAAATTACTTGTTACCCTAGTAAGACAAAGTGAAAGAAAACATTTCCCCCCTCCCCCCCATAAATAAGCATCCAGCTATGAATGAGAGCTGTTGTGACATTCTGAATCCAGATTAGTGTGCACTTTAAATGCTATAACTCCTCATCACATTCTGTATGAGATGATTCACATTTTCCAGCCGCTTCTGTGTTGCACATATGGAATCTGTTGTATATTGCCAGGCACAACTGCACTGTGTTTCATACCCTTGTGTATATAAACCACGCTGAGGCTTTCAGTCCTTCCTCTGCAGCATTCCTCTCAGGAGGAAGAAGGCTATAGTATCGAAGGCTTCTTGATACTGTTTTTTATAATGACAGTATGGGTTCTCATGCTATATTAAACTTTATTGTAATAGCTACTACAAGGACACAGAAGATCACCTGATGCTGTGTTAGCTTGATCAGTTTGACTTCAGAGTGCTTAGCTTGTGATCCTAAAATGGTGTCTACTTTTGAGATTGCAGGTTCTGGGGTGGTTTTTTTTAGTCATAACAAGATTATATTTGAGCTTTTTAATCCCCTGCAAGTTTTGACAGTCACATTTGCAGAAGATAAAAGCTTCTTCTTGTGCTGTAAGTTCTTCTCATCTGCCTTAACCTTTCAGCATCTGGCAAATGGGATTAAAGATTTTACTTGCATCAAAACAAAAGTTTAAAGCAATCAACTGTCGATAAACCTGTTGGCAGTTGTTCAAAAATATTCACAATAGTTTATAGATTGCTACAGCAGATTGGCAGTGCTTGCTGAATTCCTCAAGAGGGTGGAATTGGAACCAGACCTAGTGGGTGTGTTGTTCCTCCTAGTGGGAGGAACAAGGGGGCCATGTGGGTGTGCATCTTCTTTTTTCTCCTGACATCTAACCTGGAACTACAGCAAGCTGTCTTTTCCCTTTTTATTTTTCTTTTTTATTTTTATTTTTATTTTTCCTTTTCTTTTTCTTTATTCAGACCTTTGGATGTTAGAGTTTTTAGGCTTTGTTTCCTTTCATCTCCACTTTGATAATCAGTATCGGCCTTCAGATTGTCTACTTTTCAGATTTTCTGTGTGAATAGCTGTTGCAGTCTGCTTCCTTTGTCTTATGTTTGTGACAAATTAAGCACTCAGAACTTCTCACATTTCCCAGACAGGAAATTCACTAGTATATACAATAAATTAAGGCATAGCGTAATGAAGCAGCTCTTAAACTGTTGAATCACTTGTATTGAAAACATTGGCAACTGATTTAACCTGCTGAAGAGCCAGGGCTGGGGAGTTATTCCCTCACCTTCCTCCCTCGCATGCACCTAAAACCAGCCTGACAGGTGAGAAACAGGCTTTCTGGTGTGTTTTTTTTTTTGCCTGCTTTGATAGTGCCTGCAGCTCTGCCAGCTGCAAGGTGTGGCTGCATGGGAGCTAAACTGCCTTCTGCTGAGTTGTTTATCTTTGCTGGGAAACCTGCATTGACCAGCTTGTGGCAGGGAACTTCGAGCTTAGACATTGCGCTGAAAGACAGACCACCTGTGGTGAAAGCAGCCCCATCTGCTACAGCAGAGGTATATCAGTTAATACTGAGTAATTTAACCAATAATTTAAAAAATAAGAATTTGTCCCTTCAGAATATAACTTTTGTTTTCTCCAAATGGCTAAGTGTAACAATTATAAGCTCTGTTAGAATCTGAGGCAACAGTACTCTCCACCCTTTGGAAAGCAACTGTTACTTTGTGGACTTGCTATATTCTGTTGTCTGCATATTCAGAATAAGTAGTGATGTGTTGTTGTTTGATACTTTGAAAACATAAAAATCCCACAGTGATAATGTGCCATGAAGGCCTCGTTTTTACAGCCCCGTGCCAAGCAGTCCAACCAGCTGGAAAGCAATTCCACTGTATTAAACCCTGTACTAAAGTACTGCAGTAGCTTTACTGTTATATGGGATATTTGCACGTATCAGTAGGTATGGGAATGCAAACTACACATAATATTTCAGCTTTTATGTAAACAGGTTTCCATTTTTCATTGTTTTAATAAGCTTGAGGACAGAAAACATTTTCATTTGTTTTTCTTTTTTGTCATCTCCCCACATACGCCCATACACACAACCTGTGTCTCCTTTTTTCTCTCATGGAGAGATAGGATTATATGAGAATCAAAGTTTTCATTTAAGAAAAGAGAAAGAAAGAAAAGCAATCTTGCCTGACTTCTTAGAAACATGAACAGCTATATAGGTTCATCCAGACATATAAAACACTTTCATAAATTTTTTTTTTTTTTTTTTTTTTTGGTGAAGAGCTGCAGGAGCCTGTTTCTTTTGAAATCTTGCAGAATGCAGTATTTCCTTTCAAATTTTCAACTTACAGTGAAATGCTAATATGAGCCCTTCTGGGTAATTTTCCTAATGGCTTTACCTAAAAAGACTGTGTTACATAAAATACATACTGACTTGTCAAAATTCAAATCATTTTGTGGGAACAAATTCTTTTCTTGGGGTTTTTGACAGAGAAGGCTTCCTCTCAGTTGAATAGAGATCTTCCATTGAGTGTCCCCCCTTCCTTTGAAAGTGGTTGTTCTTAAGTCTCTGCTTGTAGTTCTGCTGGTAGCCTTGCCCCATAACTTGTATAGGGTTTTTATGCTGTCCTGTACTTATTATCCATATTAATCATCCCTCAGGACAGAACTGAGACTGACTGCATGTAGTCTGGTTAGGCAACTCCTCTGGTTCAAATTCCATATGCCAAGTATCTGCCCTGGGAAGTGTTTGCCAGTCATCCTGTGGTTGAATAGAGACAAGCTGTGGATAAGACTCCTGTTCTGAACTGATCAATACAATTCATGTTTTATCCTTGCCTCTGAGCAGTCTGTCTCTGAGGATATTTACCCTTCTAGTCTGGATCAGCATAGACATGTTTGTTTTCTGTCCTGTCCTCCTTTAAAAAAAACCAAAACAAACAAACAAACAAAAATTTAGCAACACCTGTTTTATCTCCATAGAATACTCAAATCATGTGGCACTTTTGCATCATGGGATGTAAAACTGTTTCCTGCTCTGGAATGAGGATGACTCTCACCACCTTAGTCTTACGGAATTCAGTTGGTTGCTTTCAGAGTTTAATTCTGTGCTTTTGGACTCCACAAGAGGATCGGAGGCCAGAATATGCAAACCTTTTCTTACAGTGCTAGTCTTAAAGTGCATAAAGGTAATAGATGTTTTTCTCTGAAAGTCATATGGTAGAATATATTCGATAATTTATGACCACCTGATATTTCCTGACCTTCCATGAAAGATGTAATCTATCGGAATAGTTTGACTTCCTGTCAGGATGACCTGCCAATGAGCTGCTTTATACATTTCACCATTTCCATTTTGCAGTTTTCTGCAAGACTGATGAGGTTTTGAGGTTTTGTTTTGTTTTGTTTTTTGGTTTTTGGTTTTTTAATCTTCCCCTTTCTTGGATAAATCTAAATCACACATTTGAAATTAAACCAATAGTAAAGAATATTAAAAGCTGACTGTAGCAGGAATGTCTGCTTTCAGTTTGTTGCTTCCTATTTGAATCATGAAATTTGACTCAAACTTTATTTAAAGATAACAGCAATCCCATAAATTGGTGTTTGGTGTAGCTGTGTCTGCTAACACTTCCTTTGAAGAAGGGAAGGCTGTAAACTCTGTCTTTTATGGCTTCTTAGTACAGCAAAGGCACTTTTGTTGCCAAGGTTGTAGGCTCCACTTTCTTTATTCCTTGGTTTGAATCAAGAAAAGAATGTGAGTTTTATTGAGAACGATGGAATTCTTTCAACCTGTTTTCTTTTTCCAGGGAAAAGGTGCTGAAGATGCTAGTCTGAAAGAAAAAATTGTGTTCTCCCATACTGAGGCTGACTTTTTTATTATACTGAAAAAAATAGCTTTAAGTAAAAAGACCTGTTTTATGATTACTTGCCATGAAAAACTTCATTGATTTGCTCAGTAAGATTCTTCTGCACAGTAAAAATGCTTGTAATTAGAGGAGATTCTAAAGAAGTCTGAGAATCCTACAAAATTGGGTGAGTGGGGTCCCCTTAAGTAATTGGAATCTTTCTTGTAGGATCATTTTTTTTAAAAGTGACTTTGGGTTCTGTAATGCTCAGCAACATAGAAGTGTAAGTTTCTAAATCCACATGGACAGGATTAAACACAGCATCCAGTCCTCTCTAGGTATATGGGAAGACATTTGACTCACTAGTTCTTCTATTTCAGTACTTTTTTTGACAATTAATTTAAACATTCTGAAACTTGGAAAGATTAGTTTGTCTATAACAAATTCTGCTTTCCAAAATTTTGTTTTCTGCAAGGTAAACTCATGCTTCTATCTAAAAATTGGTTTTCTCTGCTTGCCTTTAGACAAATCCTTGCAGTTCTGCTCCTCTCCAGTCAGTCCAGTCTTTGCTTCTGCTGAGGAAATTGCTTCGTGTATTTTTTATCTTTGAGTGAAATTGATTTTCATTGTTGGAAACTCACTCTGGTGGGAAGTTCTGATATGGCACCAGTTTAAGCAATCTCTAGTGTCTAGACTTGATGTATTTGAAAAGAAAGCCTTGCCAGTTTCAGCTGTGATAATTTTAGTTTCACCGTCTTCCTTTTTCCTCAGGAAGAATTGGGGAAGATGAAATAATAAAGGGTTTGATTTCTGGACCTGTAAGTTTTAGTCACTGCACATGGTGCATACTCTTCCATCTTTATGATTGTCAGAGAACAAAAGGCAGTTGAAATTCCTGTTTCTATTTAACTACTGTAAAGAAGAAAAGTTAAGGCTTAGCTGATTCAGTTCAGTGGTTGGTCCACTGGCCACGTGCCCTACACCCACTCCTGGGCCTGTATTGCAAGAGGATTTCAATTGATTCTAACTGCTACTATGAAGAAATTAGATTCAAAAGACAAGTGAGGTTACAGACTTATGGGTAAGTATCCTGCTGTGCAGTGCTCAGGGCTGTGAGTCAATATGAACAACACTTGGATGCTCGCAACTGTCCATTTTACCAGCTGTTTTGTCCTGTTTGTTGGAAACTATTAAGTGTCCGGTTAAGTGGTAACAGGAAACAAAATGATAATGCATGTCTAAATAAAAACTGTAGAGCAATGTTAATGCAGGAATAACCTTTTGCATAATACATTTAAATCAAGTCATTTACAAAGGATCTTATAAGGGTAACTTTGTCTGTCTCTAACCCAGATAGCTCCTCAGGTGCTACCATTCTTCTGCCATTTGTAGTCTTTGATAATGTTGAGGTCAGGTTCTCCATCTTGCCAGGCAGCAGCTGGGCTCCTGTCTCTGTTTCAAAAGCAATGGTTGGATTTGTTTGTGTGTGTGACTGTTGAAGATGTGGCTTAAACAGCAGGTATGCAATTCCTGACGGAGGGAACAGCATTACCATCAAGACTCCTGGCTGGTTTCTAGATAATAGCACCATAGCCAAAATTGCCTGTAATTACAGGAGAGCAAAGAGAGCTCCTTACTGCTTGCCAAAACTCCCTCAAAACACTTCCCTCAAACTTAGTACAGATATTTGTTAAAAAATTAAGGTTCATTTGAACCCACAGTAAAGAACCTTAAGCCATGTGTAGCAGTGCCACCTAGTGTAGTCTGTTAGACCTTGGTTTTCAGGGTTAACAGAATTCTTCTTCTCTTGTATCTTGGGTCTAAAATGGTTTGGAAAAACAAATATTATCTCCTTGTTCTTAAAAGTGGTTTTAAAGGTGACATTCTTGAAATCTGGGACAGAATCTCTTCTTACATGAAGCAAGCTTTTACTTGATGGCTTGTTTTGCTGTTCTTTGCAGAATTAATAACAAAATTATTCATGGACTAAAGTAGCTCCTACGATGACCAAAATTGTTACAGTTTTTGCCCGCCAATCTACATAAAACTTGATTTGGGAAGTGGAGCAGTAGAAGTAAGGATTATATTACAGACTTCAAACAGTAAATGGTTTATTCTGTGTGAGAATTCTGAAAAGAAATGGGTTTAAACTTGCTGTGTCTCTTAACAAATTGTTGTAATTTAATTTGCAACTCTTAGCCTAACAGCTGTTACTGATGTAAAGTTTTTGCTCCTAACTACTGAAGAATGGTCCTCACAAGTCTGAACCTTGTTGTTACAACAAATAAACAAAGCCATGTAGTGAATTTTTATTTTCACTGCTAACTCTACAGATTGACTTATGAAATCTACATAAGTTTGTCTGGATTTTTACCAGTTCTAAGGAACCAGATGTAGTTCTGAGTAACTCTAACCAAGAGGAAGTTCATCGCTGCAGCTGGAGCTGCTGGGAGGTGCATGTGTTTTCTAGATTCCCAAAGGAAATGCTATCAGCCAAAGTTAGAAATGGCAGGAGAACAGAAAGCAAGGCAGCAGAACTGGATTTATGTTTACATAGGATTTGCGCTATTTTGTCTTCTGACTTAGCTGCTGAAGCTCCTTTCCATTTAAGAATTGTTTATTAGTGCTGTCTAGCTCAATACAGAGACACTTCTGAGGCCACCTGTGGAACATGAAAAGTCCTATCTGGAGTTTACATGCACAGATATGCCCTCTTTGTCTTCTGATTCCAAACAAGAAGGGGAGACCTCTGCCAACATGATCATTGAAGGAAAGATTTATATTAAAGGATACCACCGAGTGGAGAACTTACAGCATATTCATCCTCAGAATCTTGGGATCTTGTGCTGTACAAACAGCAAACTGCTCAAAGATATCTCCAGAAAATACTGCATTTGAGTGCTTTCTCTGAAGGAAAAATGAGATTGTGACTGCTCCAATGCCAAGGCCTAACACCACTGATACAGACATAGTAAAAAATAAGTGAGCGGGTATAGCCAGTGCTGTCTTGTACAATGAGATCTCACATCTTACTCAAGAAAATCAGACTGTGGAGTTGAACATTTGGGCCCCCTCTAGAACTGCTTTTATTCTTAATAAATTATGAGATGGATATGTTCACAATACTTCTCTATCCACAAGAGTTTTCTAGTGTTACGAACCAAAAAAAAAAAAAGGTGAGTAAATTGGAAACTTAGTCATCCCATAGATACTCTAGTATTTCTCTTACATGTTCTGATGAAGAACAGATTTTGCTGAATCCAGTCCCTTACAACTGAGGTGCAATGAATTCATGATCAACAAACAGAGTAGTACATATTGCTCTTTGCTTCACATTAGGAGCATCTAAAGGTAATTCAGCAGTTGCTTCAGCTAAGATTACTCAAAACAGAGTACTGTGAGTGTGCTACTTCAGCAACTCCTGGGACTGTTCTGCTGCTGAGACTTGTGTGTTGGACACTGCAGATCCACGTACCCCAGAACCATCTTGAAATGTTGCCTCTGGAATGCACAAGGTTGCACTTTGTCTTTTTTTGCCCTTTTTTTTTTCTCACTGAAAGGTTCCTGAAATATTTGCATGCCATTTCACATTCCTTAAATACTGTAGCCACCGAGCATTGCAGTGTGTACTAAACACTGCTTATGTAAAACAGATTTCAGTAGGGCTCCCCAAGTCTTCCCTGTTCCCACAGCATCTTATCTTCTCCTTTCCCTGTTACATAAGACAGTGTCTGAGATGGGCATGTCACTCCCCATCATCTGCTGTCTGTTCTTTCAAAAAGTCCTCCTGCTATAATCTGGCCTTGCATGTGCCTAACTGTGACTTTTATATATCTGTATCTTTATCTATAGATATATAGATAGAGAGAGAGAGAGAGAGAGAGAGAGATAGACAGACAGATAGATTTACACTTTTTTTCTCCATATTTTTTTTTTTTGTTTTCAGTTTCACCTAATTTGGACTGTTGTTTCTAGAACAATTTGATCAAGTGGGTCCTGCAGAAATTTTAACTGCACCCCCCCCCTGCAAAGGGAACTGTTTTGACGGTTATCAGTGAAGAGAACAGATAGCAGTCTTTTAAAACTCCTTACCAAGGGAGTGAATAGTGAAATTCTAACTAAAATGGAGCAAATATGTAGGGTAACAAATTGCTTATGTGTACTTAACAAATGTATTTGAGTATTCCAAAAGCAGAACATAAATCTGGTCACTTGAAGAAACTTCCCTTATGGACCTTTGTTTTGTTTTGTTTTGTTGGGTTTTGATGTTTGGGGGTTTATTGTTTATTTTGTGGGGGTTTTTTTGTTTTGTTTTTTGTCTGTTTTGGTTTTGGATTTGTTGTCTGTTTTTTCTTCTAGTTCAAGTATTTAAGGAAGCAGTGAGAAAACCAGTAGATCACACTAAATAGGAAAGCAACTGCAACACACAGTCTCAGATTGATTCCCTCCTTTCAATCCTTGTGATTTCCAGTATGAAACCAGGGAGGGGGATTTTTCTGGAAGAAAATTGCTTCCTATTCAAGAAGTCATTCTGCACATGGCAGGTTATTTTGTCTTAAAGATGCTATTAGCTCTTCTGCATTTTGATGCTGATGGTAGATTAGGTGACAATGTTATTCAGTCCATGCCACAATTTATTCTATTGTAGTATAAAATCCCAGAGCTTCCCTAGATTGTTAATAAAAAGCATGGACACAATATCCCTTGTGCTTTATAAAGTCATTAAGGTTTCATACTGAATAAGGCTGGAAAATATTTTAAGCCGAAGCCCAGATTTTGTTCGCGCACTTGTAAGCAGCACAAATGCAATTAGAAAACTAGACTAACACATACAGCAGAAGACAAATATTTTCTGCCTTTCTACAGCAAAAATGGGCATAAACAAAAGGAATCAGTGCCTCGAATGCACCTCTTTCCTCTGGCCACATTTGCTTTTTCCCTCTGGCTGATGCTTAGATAAGAAATGGTTATTCTAAGACCTCATGCTGACTTCAGAGGGAGCTGCCACAATCCAAGTCCTTGGCTGATCTCTTGTTGCTCCAGCTGGGCTGTGACCTGAACCATTTGACTTTAATTTTTCCACAGTGAGACTAATTATGGTATTGAAACTAGGACTGTGGAAGGCTTAGCTGCGTATTGGCTTCAGTATCAGTATTGCCTAGACATAAAAATAAGAGCAGAATGAGGTGAAGCTGAATAATTCCTCCCTCTGAGTTGGCATTCCTTGCTTTCTATGATACCAGTCAGCTTTAAACTGCTTAACTCAGGCATGGCTCTGCTTTGAGATTTATTTGGAGGGGCGTGAGGGGGTTCATTACCATATTCTTAGTCACAGCATCTTACTTTGAGACACTGCCGTGCATTCCAATTGGGTGTAATTTACCATTTAGAATTTTAGCTAAACTTAACATCCCCGGAAGCTTTAGAGTTTGAAGGCTTTTATTTTTTTTTAATTAAGGAATTATGTTGCCAGTCAAGAAGTATTTTCCCAGGCTGTCTGCTGCTGATGCAAAGCGGTACCCTCAGTTTGCACATAGCATAGGTAATGCCCTGCTGAAGGATTTGCACAACTCAGTAGTAGAAACTGAGGAGCACCTTGATTATTAGTCATCTCTGTAATGGGAACTGTTTGAAATCTTGGCTGCTTGTTCAAGGAACTACTTAAGAAAAAAAACTTCAAACAAAACCCTCCCCCTGAAAAACAAAAAACAAAAAAAATCCAAAAAAAACCACTCCTACACAGAGAAACCCAGATCTGATATTGATAGAGTAGAAAGTGTGTTGACTGCTCTATTGTGAATGAGTAACAGAACACCATTCCCACTTTTTTACCAGTTGGACAAGCACAGTTTTGTTTATTATTGTGAACACAGAAGTCAACACACTTTAAATTTCTGGAAAACATTCAAGGATTTGTGTTCTGTGCAAAAAGGTTTAAAATAAATCTGCTGCTTGTTAAAAGAAGCCTATCCCAGTTCCCTCTACAGCCAACAGTTCAGAGTGGTGGTAGCCAAAGCCAGTATGCTCTGAAGGGAAAAGAGAGGGAGTAATCTAAGCAACAGAAACACACTTGCAGGGTTATGTCACATGACACTGATGAGAGCCATCTGTGAAAAAGAGTTCACTGCAGTCTTGATCATTAAGAAATGTTGATGTGCAGTCTCTGTGTGAAGGAGGTGTTACCTTATATACTGGAAAACAGATACACAGCTCAGCCACTGAGTAGGACAGCAGGAATGGAAAGGAACTCCCACTGTTTACTCTGCTACCTTACCTACCTTTTGGTTTGTTTGTTAGCCTGCAAGGGATGTACAAGGCTTTGCTGTGAAACAGGTTCATCCAAGAGTGGGTGGGAAAATATTAGTTTTTGACTCATCTGCAGTTTGAGCAGGGAAGTTGACAAACTTGCCAAGCAGACAGCCATAAACGATACATTATTTTTTGTACCCCAACTGAAATCTCTTGGTTGTCCCCAGAGGCAGTCACTTAACTATATATAGTTACTATGCATTAGGGAGCTCCTCAAGTTCTATATGTAAACAGTTAAGCACTGTGATCTATTACTGGGTAGCTTCAGCATGTTAATGCTCATCTGTATTTCATATTCCAAGAGCAGAAGAACTATTCTCAGTATGACAACACTTACAACTGAGTTTATGGGCCAGATTCATCTAAGAGCTGTCTGTATTTAGATCTGTCTTGCAGAGTCCCCTGACCCATAGCACTGAGTTTATTGGCATGAGTGTCGAATACCTTGAGCAAAGCAGAGGCAGGGCCCTGTGACTCCAAGGCACAGATGAGGGGAAAGTGGAACAACTGAAGAAACAGTGACAGACTTCATGTTCTGAGCTGAGAAATACGCAGGGCTTTAGAAGAAGCTTCCAAAAGAAAAAGGAACAGCTACAAATATGAGTGCATCTGAAAAGAGAACATTATGCAGATTTACCACAGACAGAAAGCAGCCACTAACTGGATCTCTTCTCCTGAGACAGCATTTTCTTTCTTTCTTTTAAACTAGAGAAACATAGATACCCTATCTGGATTTTTGGTATAACTCTTCATAACTCACAAGGAATTAAGTCTGTTGAAGATAATACTGAAAAATGGAAGATTTGCTAGGTAAGGAGTGGGCTGACATGAAGAGTTCTACAGTCACACCCTCTCATCTCTGCTAGTTTCCTGCTCCCAGTAGTTCTTCTGCTGGGCTGCTGGGCAAGGACTGATCCCCACCCACAAGAAAAGCATATGGCACAGTAGTCACAACTGCTCGAGTAACTGAGTGCTGAGTTGCCTGAATGCATTCTCTGGAATGACTGATTTCCTTCAGGTTTGGGTACGTGCCCAGAAATCACTTAATCAGAACCATGCTATGTATCCTCTTCCCTACCAGCACCTTCTACAGCACTGGAGGAGGAGCACTGCTGGAGCTTTGTTAGAACCGCTCTATGTTTTATCCTTGTTTCTTTGTTGTTGTTTTTTCCAAGCTAAGATTGTTTCATTTAAAAGCACTTCAGCAAAAACTATCCAAAAGAACTGTAGCGAGCAGTCATTTTCCTGGTAATTTTCCATCAGCTGCAAGGCGTGAAGGCTGAAGTAGTCCAAGAGAGGCCCAGGTCTGTTTTTGTATCTGCTTTTATCAGTTTTGATGAGTTAGGTTCTCTTTGCTTATCTGCATTCCTGTTCTGTAGTGTAGGCATTCAGAAGACCGAAATGGAGCTTGTGGTGTTTCTCAGAGGTTTTTCTTTTACATTAGATAGTTGTTTTGATACTTCTGCTCATCAGACAAACACTCTGCTAGCTGTTACTAGCTAAAGGCTTTGTCCCGTAATGTGATTTCTGACCCAGCTGCAGATATTCTAGAGAAGACTAATTCCAGCATGAGCTAACAAGCATGCTGTGATCCTATCAGGCACCAGGGAGAGCACCTATTCTCACCATTTTGCTTGGGGTGTGTTTGGGAAAACTACTTTACAACACTATCAGCTTTACAAGTAACCACAAAAAGACCCTCCAAAATAATTTATAATGAAAAAATCCAATGCAACAACTAAAATATGCAGTGAACTGAAAGAAATTAAATCCTATTTTCCAAGTATGAGGAAGAAATTAGAGCTCTGAAACAAGTGGTTGGTTTAGGTTAGGTTAGGTTAGTTTTATTTTGTTTTCATTACAAATTTAGATGACTTTCATTTTTCAACTCTAATCTTAGAATTAAAATCTTAAGGTTTCATTTAAAAAACATGAACACACTCGGGGCAAGCTCTATCAGGACCACATTGCTATGGAGTTATATGAGGTAGCTGTGGTGAGTCCTGGAAACAGAGGCACTAAGCCACAAATTTTCAACAGATCAGGCACTGATTGACTTCTGCCCAGTATTAGAAGAACTGATTCTATCAGGACTGAAGCATATGCCAAGCCAGGTGAAATTTATTTCCCCAAATTACTCTGAATCCAGGTTTGAGTGCCCATGAGAGAGAGTAACTGGTGTCCCTCGTTTGCTGATTAACTTTTCATACTTTAGATACCTCTAGAACTGCCAGGTTCTGTTTTGTTATGATTCAATAGCAACAGTTGCATACTAGTCTTAAAGCACCAATGCAGACAGTCTACTAGTGCTGGCCACAGACAGTTCCTACTTTAACTACACCATGTTTCTCCTCCAAGATGCATTTTACTGGAACCAGTATCTCCAGTGCAAAAGCAGTAAACAGAAGCAGCAAGAGGCACAGAAAAATGAGTCAGTACTGAGACAGCTATGGACCTAAGATGCCTGAAATGTGTTTGACATCACATTACCTGGCCTTTCCAAAGGCTCATGTTTTTATGACTTACGGGAGAATGCTATTAAAGTTACACATATGAAGTGCTATGGCTTTTTCTCCTACCCTCCAATCATTTTACTATACCAAAGAACCATAGCAGATAATTTTTGAGTGTCATAAAAGTGGCCTCAAAATCTGAACCACCCATCCACAGCTTTTCACAAGCATCTTTCTACAAGCTCACTTTATCTTGGATGCTAAGACAGAGACCTACTCATTTAACAGTGGACTAACATATTTGGAGTCACAAATCAAATCATTTCATGACCAAAAGAAAAGTCTTTCTCTGTCACTAACTTGCAGCCATGCATTGACTTTGCTGTTCCCTGATGTATGATTCCAGCAATCAAGCAATAACTGCCACCCAGAGCATAGACAATGTTGAGAAGGCTTTCAAAAGAGAAGGAAATGGGTATACTGTTACCTTTGAAGGCCTTTGAAGGACAAGTGGTGGGAAAGAAACAGATCTCACCAAGTGGGTGCAGCAATTTGGAACAAGTTGTAAAAGGGAGGAAGGTGGAGCATACTGCAGTACAGGGATGGGGGAAGATGTTCACAGAAAGAGTTACAGGAATCAGCATGATTTTATCATATGCACAAGTGAAGCAGAGAATATAATAGTTACCATCCAAATTCCTTCTTGCAGAAAGCATTTCCTTCCTGTCTGATGAGTTCAGCACTGGCAGCTTAGGCAAATTGTGACCTTTGCTTTTCAACTTGTCCCAGTAATGAAGTGAAAGAAGCCAAAGCATAAATATATTGATTTTTCAGTCTTAGGCACTGGCAATGTCAGATTCCAGACCTGCAATTCAGTCTGTGGTATACAGTTCTGCTAAGCATTCTCCCTGCAAAACCCTGTGTGCTTTATTATGCCCACCCTGCTCCCTCACTTGCCTGCTTCTGTATAGTAAATAGCAGATCATGGTTCCAGCCCATGATTCTTTGTGTTGAGGTGTTTTTACAGTTTCTTCCCAGGCCACTATTGAAGAACTATGCTATCCTTTGGAAAGATTTACAGAACGTATGTTGAAGAGGAACTGACATTTCAACTCTCTTTGCTTGCTTCCTCATGGCTAACAATCAGGCTGCACCAAACTTACAAGTTCAGTTCCAGATGGACACTAATTTTAAAGCACTTCCATAGACACGTTGAAACTGAAGATCTGGACATACACTTGGCCAATCATACAAACTACACTTTGAGAAAAGAAATGTGTATCCTTCCCTTGTGAGCAGAAGGAAATAACACTCATAGCTCAGTAAGGATCACTCACTAACAAGTTTTGTTGATGTCACTTGTCAACCAACCAGGCCCTGCATACATAAGTCTGTCTTCTTGACTGCTGACTATTGATTCTGGATGCAATAGGCTCTAGTATCATCCTACTCTACTGTTGTTAAGGACCTTTGCCACCAAACTGGTGAACAAGCTTACAGAGCAATAAGGTTGGTTTGTCTGGTTGGTTGAGAGTGTCTCACTTTCAATAATGACAGTAATGAACCGGCAATTGCTTCTTTGACAAAGAAGCAGTTACCCATTGGACCCTTCCATCTTTATGATTTATGTGCTGTAGTTCATCATAGTACAAATGTTGAAGTAGTTTGTCATTCATAGAAAATGTGAGTGAGATTTTTCTTTTTTTTTTTTTTCAGAAAGAGATAGAGTTTGGGATTTATATAGGGTAGAGAGGTTTAGAATGTCCAGTGTCTGATTCTCCAGGCATTTAGAATTGTTCTGAATATTTCTTATAAACCATATAATTACCAAATCAAAATCATCACAGTCAAATTTCTCAATTGTTATTTCTTGCAAAACTAGGAGCAAATATTTTTTTTCTACAAGTGTTCTGCATTCTTCTCTCGTTTAGAAATGTCAGGGTGCAAACAGAAAACAAAGTAGTAGCTTGTTTCCATTTTTGCTTCCCAGAGTGCACTGAACAAGTGACCTCTTACATACTGGACACGAGCAAAAAAAAGTCATACAAATAATTAAAATGCCAATTTTATTATTTTCAGAATTCTTACATACAGAGCATTCCTCAACATTAGCAAAGCTAATGCTCATTTAGTTTTAAAAAATAAATCCTGAGATTCTAAAAAAGCCTTGAGGAACTACCTCCATCTCTCTAGGACTAAAGGTACTAAAGGTAGCCAATCTTTTCATACATTACTACTCAAAACTAATCTTGTTTTGCACTTCCTTTGCACTTGCAAGATTCCCCCTCCCCCATTCCTTAAAAAAAAAAAAAAAAAGGGTGTTTTGAAAGAAATATGAAAGGAATCAAAAAGGAATCAAAGAAGTTCTGTTGAGCCAAAAGTCCTCCTTTCTCCACCCTCACTGTACTCATCTGGAAAGCATCTGGCAAACAAATCCATTGATAGTTTAGAAAAGACTTCTATCTGTCTTCATAGGCTTGAGAAGGAAAGTAGATAGCACACACATTCCATGGACTAATTGCACATTCCCTTTATATCACTGTCATTTTGAAAACATGAGAGTACAGCGTAATATCTACACACACACACACAAAAAACAAACACCAAACCCTTCCCTGGTAAAGCTACATGAGAAGTAGGTTAATAAAACTTGCAGGATACAGAGCCAGCTGTGTTGATTCAAAACCATCCTCCCAACGGCGGCACAGCAAGGAGACACCAACTCTGGAGCCTACTGGAGTCCACTTGGGCTTATTGCTCATTATTTGTTTATGCTGGATCATCAGTTACATCCCTTGCCTCCACCAAGCTACATATCTTCCTTCACTGGAATTAGAAAGCATCCATCCCTCTCCTGGTACATACATTTAAAGTACCTAAGACACAGAGGAGGAAGTTATGAGCTGCACTGTCTTTCATGCACATCTATGTAAATCCCACAATTACATTAAGTATTCAAAGCAGCTCTATGGAAATCTGAACACATAGTTGAAGAAGTGCAAATATTTATACAATCCTTTAAGTGAGAAACATTTAAGATGGTTCTTTGCTAGGAAAAGATTAATTTTCAAATAGTTGATGATTGTACAGTTAAAGCTGGATGTTTATTAGAATCCAAGCACTCATCAGATCTTTGGGAACCTAATTCCTTTCTGTGCTTACAGGTATCCTCAGGAATCAAATTCCCTTCAGATTGAGAACTTAATCTTAAACCAGAATAAAATGCCTAATTACTGCCCTGCACATAATATAATCCCTGTTTCCTGGTTTTAGTTTTCTTTGTATTTGGCTTCCTGCAATGATAAGTACAAGTATTCCAATGCCATTTCTCATCTGTTGTGACCACAGTATTGCTTTGTCACTCCTTCCTCAAATATATAAGATGTATAAGCAAGATTAGAAAGAAGATCTATGTAGGTATTTTTAGCAAATACATTATACGAACCATTCCTTGGCAAATGCAGTCTCAAAAGTTATTTTAGATCTGTTAAAGAAGTTAAGTTTACAAATTACTCAGATCCTGGAAATGTTTCCTTGGCTGTCTTGCAGTCCAGAACTGAGAAGAGATGGGGAAGGAAGAACTAGTGGTTTTTTGCAGGTAGTTAAATAGGTTTGCATTATCAAACTATTTCACAGGCCATCACTGCTCTCTTCCAGACTTCACAGGACTTGGAAACTTGGAATGCAGCTCAGCTGTACAGTGTGCAGTGTACCTCAATGTCACATACTAAAAAGAATGAAGTCCCCTAAATATTATTTAGCCACTGAATTTCTGCAAGGCTACTTTCAGCTGGAAAGCAGAAGGAAAAACCTCTCATTTATCCACATCTGAGCTGTGAGGGCCAAACTTTGTTTTGAAGGGTCTGTTTTCAAACACAGCGCAGATCTGTGGAAGCTGCCATGCTAATGATGTTACACAATGTTTAGCCATTGTCACTGTCTTGCCACATGCTCCTTCCAGTGAGCTCTCTAATGGACTATCAGAGCCTGAAGATACTGATGTTAACAGCTACCATCAGTTAAAAACAAAAGCAGTTACAAATAAAGCTCAAGTTTCATTTTCTTGAATGGATGTCTGCTCTTACCTTCCTAGAGACAGCAGTAACTGGAGACTCAGCAAGCTGCCATTCTAATGTCATGCTATTCTTAAGAATTTCTACTTGACTGTCATACCAGGGAAGTCTCACTCCCCCCCCAGTAATCTGGTTTACATGTAGAAGGGTGTAACATGTTTTCTGCCTTGTTCTTTTGCTTGCGTTGTTTGATTTCCCCCTGCTTACTATATTTTATCTCTCCATCTTTGTATTCAATTATCATTAGAGGCTAGCTTCAAATAGACAAGAGCTATACTACTTTTACATGGTGAGATTTGAGTTCTTTTTTCAGGTTAAGTAAATGAGACAAAAATTTAGTGGCAGAAAAATATCTAGCAATGCACAGAGAAATTCCAAGGGCTGCTTGTTATCTGTTGGCTAGGGAAAGGAGACAACCCCCAGACATTTGAAAGAAAAAAATTCTCTTTCAGTAGAACAAAACACTAGATTTATAAGATTTAGACTGAGCTAACATGCAATGGAATGTTACACCTGCCAATCCTCACTCATTTATTGATAGAATCACGGAATCATAGAATGGCTTGGGTTGGAAGGGACCTCCAAAGGTCATCTAGTCCAACCCCCCTGCAGTGAGCAGGGACATCTTCCACTAGATGAGCTTGCTCAGAGCCTGGTTGAGCCTGGTCTTGAGTAGCTCCAAGGATGAGGCAACCTGTTCCGGTGTTCCACTACCCTCATGATGCAGAACTTGTTCCTAACATCCAATCTAAATCTCCTCTTCTCTAATTTAAAGCCACTGTCCCTCATCCTATCATTACAGGCCTTTGGAAATAGTTCCTCTGCAGCCTTCTTGGAGCCCCCTTCAGGTACTAGCAGGCCACTATTATGTCTCCCTGGAGTCTTCTCCTTCAGGCTGAACAACCCCAGCTGCCTCAGCCTGAAATAAGCTTAATCTACTTTTTAATAATTACAGCATCCCAGTGCTCTCATGCAACATTGTATAATGTGTGTTTTATTAAGGAATTTAAAGGTTTCTATCATTATAGTCACTTAATTCTGTCTCACACTGGGGGTACAGAAGATATTTCACTATGTATGCACAGACCAGTAAACTTTAATTTTTATAGCACTCCTCTAGAATTTCCACTCTAAAGTCACAAAGGTAATCTGACTGTAAACTCAGGTGTATGCTGACCACTTAGCATTTATACATGCATGCTTCACACCCCAGGAAGTTTGTTTTGCCTTCCCCTTTGCAGCACTGGCTAAGGCTCCACATATAAAGCGTATCAGATCTTATTGAACAAAGGTATTTCATATTATTAATTTTCAAGACAACAAGCAAGCAGTAGCAGCATTAGTCAGTCAAAACATGGATCACAGACATGAGTCAAAACTTTTCAAGTCTTTCATTAAAGGTCTTCAGTAAAAGACAAAATTAAACCTAGATTTTGCTATTTACAGGATTTTTTTAAATCCTTATCAAGTTTGCATTCCTCTGAAAAGCTACAAGGCAAAACATCTATTTTTCTGAGGTTTGCTGTATGTGCATTCCTCTTCAGGAGCTACAAACTGAACTGATTACTACTTGTGTTGGTTCTATTAGAGCTCACAGAGTCATATACATTGTGGCAGTTACTGCAGCTAGCATTTCATAAAGAACCAAAGCCTCTCCTGCCCGTCCTGGTTCACACTGTCCAGATTCCGTTCTGGATGCCTGTGTAAGTCCTAGGCCTGCTTTGACTGTCTTGGTATTAACACACAAAGCTGAAAGTATTAATGGCTATGGTTATGAAAAAAACCCTCATAATTCTTACTCAAACAGGGTCTTGAAATTAGACTCACATCTATGGCTATTACACCATGTACACTATTATTTTGTGGCATATTATTTCCTGTTAACATCTGGTTGTTTTTAGGAAAGGCACTTTCAACTAAAATGGGTTATACCAAGTGGTGATATTTTTACACTTTCCACTAACCATGATCTTGTTCTACATTCCCCCCTACCCCTCTCCCGCCTCAGCAAAAAAAAAAAAAAAGGCCAAAAAAACTCATAAAGTTTTATGCATTCCAGAAAGAAAAGTGCTCTTCCTGTCAACTGTTATCCAGTTATCATCTTAACTCGTAACTGGATATTAATTTTTTTTCCTAATGGTGATGCTTAACTCATGAGACAGCAAGCGGGAAGAAGAGAAATATTGTACTTACACTAAGAAAGCTAGAAGTCAGAATAAAGAGGAAGTCTAAAATACATAGAACATTAAAAGATTACACAATAAGAAATTAATTTAAAAAAAAAAAAATCAGTAGTCATTGTCCTTAAAGTAATTCTCTACTCAGGGCTGCCCTCAGACCAAACTGAACAGCATGCAGCCTTGCCAGCCTGAGGACAGCATCCAGACATGACTCACTGGTGAGCATGCAGCAGTGAGAACCTGGCAGCACTCCAGATCTCCAGAGGCCAGGGCTTATGATGTCCTCTGCCTCCCCTCTAGCTCTGCCTACAGGACTACTACTAGGTCATGCTCACAGGTGAAATGCAAAATGCTGGCTAATAACAGATTTGGGCTTCAGTAGGGAGCCTGGTTAGGAACCTGTGAGGACTGCACTCCCACAGCAGCAGACAGGCAAAGCAAAGCAGTTGCTGAGCAAGGCACTGTTTCTATTTGTTTGTAACACTGAGTCCTCTTCCAGATGTCAGTGCTGACTTTCTACCAAGTAGCACTGGATATCTGTGTCCCTTTGAGGTCATCATGCTGGAGAAACAGCAGTGAGGCTGAATCCAGATGATTTTGAGTGGAATTGCTTTTGTTAACCCATACATCCCTAAAATGAGGTGTCAGTTCATCAGAGTAGTATTGTAGATGGTCTCTAGACTGTGTTTAAAACCCAATTCTTACCTATCAGCCAAGTCACAAATCCTGTGCTGTTGGAGGTCTGCTTGTGCCTTCCAGATGTGAACTTTCACAGATCTTGACACACTTGAAGTCATGTCTTAAGTAAGGGTCATCTTCTTCCTGTTTACCCACCCACTCTAAGTAAACTTACTCTTACCTATACTTCTACTGATAAAAGCTGCTTTCAAGCTGATCCTTGCTAGTTATGCAATAGTTAGGTGAGAAGCATGGCATAGCCTTAAAATTCCTGAACACTTGCTAACGGCATGATGAGAGCGTGAGCTAGTTATTACCACTAGAAGGTTTCAGGCAAAGCATTCTCCATCAGCATATTACCTATATATTCCTATGCAAATCCTAACAGCACATCATTTAACCATAGTCTGTCAAGCAAACCGACCTCTTAGATCTTTTATTTTTACACTGGAAGAACTATTAAATCAAAATTAGCCTCAAGATAGCACTGCCAGTGGCACAATTATGCGCACACACATCAGATAACCAAATAAAGCCTCTTTGGTAGTCTGTACTGACAGGCTATGGTGACTGGCCTGCTTCCTTTATTGACAAAGTCTATAACCTAAGACTTCTGCAATCTTAACTTCTCTCTTTGGATATCCTAAATTACTGACTGCTGCTCCCTCTGCATCAGGATTTGTGTTGGACAAGAAAACACAGGAACAGGAAAAGACAAACACCCAAGTACTGAGTTAGGATCTCCACAGACATCTAAATAGGAACCTAGAAGAGCAGAGCCCAACTCCAGGCTACCTGCTGTATCTTTCCAATCATAGAGAAGTTCTAGGAACACAAAACAAAAAGCACTCAACAGATCACAAGTCTAACACTTAGAAAAATCTGTGCACCCAAACTCAATGCACCCAGTGAAAAGGCAAATTTAAAATACCTTCATTTCCTGAATGACACTACTGTCTTTGTGAGCTCAAAGGAATATCTCAATCTAGGACAATTTTCAAACCAAACACCAAGATTTGGATTGAGCTGCCCACACATGGCATTCCCAGTGTCATTTACTCAGCACAGAGTCCCACTGTGCCTCTCACTATCACACTGTGCACAGGTCTCAGACACCTAAGGGCACTTCAAACAGAACTGTAAGTCATTAACCCAAACACATAGCCCCTTTCCTTGCATCCTCTCTCTTCAAACACAAGCAGCCTCTTCTCTGAAAACCACAGAGGCTTTGGCCAATCAAGGAGGGGAGTGGAAATTAGTTAGCAATTGAACTAATCAAAGTGTTCTGAAGTAAAGTGTTAACTATTTATTGGTTTGAGGAATCTATGGTCGTGAGCCTGCGCCTGTGCCTAAGCTCAAAGCTCAGATTTCAGTCCCCTTCACATCTTGTAGTTGGCAACTCTGCAAGTTTGTTACAAATCCTTGTCCAGACCAGACACTAATTCATATAAATATCCTCTAACTAGCTTTTGGCATACAAACATGTAAGTTGTTTCTTACTTTGAAAAAGGTTAAACTAAAAGGAGTAGCAAGATCAGCATTCCTAACAGTCTGGAAACCTCTTGTTTCAAACAACAGAAGTATTGTTAGTGATGCTATGATGTTAGATTTGCATGACCTGGCAGGAATAATATGCAGTTAGTTTCCCAGGACTCAAACTAAAGTGCTACAAGAGAAGTAGTGTTCCTTCTTTTGCAGCTGAAAAGAGGAAAAGCAGTCAAAATAGATAGAGGCCCTCAACATACAGCAGATCACATATGAGTCAAGAATCTACCTGTTAAATAACCAAAAAGAAGTAAAAATCACAAAAGTTACATCAAAATCCTGAAGGTCCAGTGTGGTTACAAATCTGGAACTTTGGGCTGGAATTTGAGACACACAGATGTCCCCTCCAGCACAGGAAATGTCCTTAGTAAGAGTCTGGGTTTTTATTTAGCACATTTCATAATTATTACAGCAGCCTAAACCTGTCATCCTCTTGTGCTGTTTGCAGCTTTGGTTTCTTCTTTATTGATATAGGATTTGTTATATGGTTTTGGAAGACAATTTTGCAGTTGATTGGCCTGAGCATTTAACTCCTTTATACTCTTTTGAAGTGGCTACTGCTGCACTGTCACCTCTAACTGCAAGGTTGATCTGATCCAGATGTTCTCTCGTAGTCCAGTGGGTTAAGTTTCTTCTTAAAAGGGAAGAGCAGAAAAACCATGGGCTCTTCTCTTACACTGAGAAGTTTGTCACATTTAACATCAGGTTTGCTTGCAAAGAACAACACAAAGTCTTATGCAGAAAGTTAGGAAGAGATTCCTATACCTCTTGATATTTTGCTGAGTCATCTCTGCTTACAGAAGGGTTGGGTTGCAGAAGAATTAAGATTCCTTGCATGCAGCCATCCTCTGCTTCCCTTGGCCTTGGAATTCAGTACAGCCTTATCTACATTGGCTCCCTTCACAGGGATATCCCTCCCACAGCCTCACTATATAGCAGAGATTTGCATTCCTGCTGAATGCCTGCGTTTAATTTTGAAAGTATACATTCAGTCTAATGAGGAAAAAATGAAACTGAGTGCCTAGACTGATATGATAAGCGCCACTGGATGCACAACTGCAGACAAACAGTAGCATATTGTTTATTTCTTTCCCACAACAGGTTTTACCCACTAAGACATGCCTTGAAATTAGAGGACAAGCAAAAAAAAATGACTATGGGAGAAGAGAAGAAAGATTAAAACAATCCTCTTTAACTACCCTCCTTGCCACTCTCCAGACAACTTCTGTTTAATCTTGCCTTGAGGTAGACATTACATGGCATCACATCATAGAGGGAAATAAACACTTGTCCACATACAAGAGCAGGATTATTTCCTAGGCTAGTTCACTCAGTGATGGGATTATCCAGTATTTCTTACTCTTCCAGACCTTCCATTAAGGGGTTTCCTGACAATTCTCCTTTATTTAGTCTTATGTGGGTGAAATTCACCTGTCTACAGTGTTCTAGAATATCAGGCAAAGGTATTGCATCATCTCCTGAAAAGTCTTTGGAAATAAAAACAACTACTACTCCCACCCTGCACATCTGCTAGTCCTGGGGGTTACACAACACAGCAGAAACTGGACTGCATGAAACCAATTAAGTGGCAGCTGGAGGAATTGCCTTCTACCTAGTCAGAGAATGCTTTCTGGCTGGTATTTCTTCTTCAAATGCAACCCCTGGTTATATTAGAGACCAAATTAACCTCAGCAAGTTGGTGAGAAAGTCACCTGAACCTTTTCTGGACTTCCAAGTTCTCTACTACACTATAATAAGATAGAGCTATTTTGGGGAATAAAAGACAAGATGATTTATACTTGTCACAGTTGTGTGAGTCTATCCTTAATGCTAGACAAATCCAGAAAGGCAAATTTAAGTTTGGTCTAGCCAAGCAGTGGGTTACATTCTTAGTTACAAAATAGGAAATAAAAAGTTATCTAAAACAAACCAAGTAAGACAGAACATATTTGAAACAGATCAATTCTCCCAGCTGTCTCAAGACTTTTGAGTCATGTCCCAGGAGCAGATACAGGAAAAGATCTAATGTAGCTGTACTGAATCTGGGTTTTGGCTCTCAAAAATAACCTCACATTATTGTGCAAGTAGTGAGTTAGCTCTGATGAGGTTGCTCAAAGCTGAAACTACCACTCCATTTCATGCAACATTCATTTCCTCCCCTTAACTTTTGTTCTCAACTTGGATTACACTGAGATTTTCTCTGCCTGGGTGATTTTCTGACTTTACAATCTCCCTTTATACGTTCTTTGAGCTTAAGTAATCTTCAAAAGGGGTAACATTCTTCAAGGTATTACAATACCTACTCCTTAACCAAACACATTTTGGTATGTCATATCTTCAGAGGGGTCTCTATACATTAATCATACAGATGAAACACTTGGCTATGCATGTGTCTTCTCTCCCTAACATTTAAGGGAAAGAACCTTTAATTAAGGTATGTTGCATCTTCCTCTATCACAGAATAGCTGAGATTGGATTTTATCACACAGGTTTGGCCTGGTGTGGATTTGTATTCAAAGGAAGCCAACACAGAGAACAGTACACAGAACCTCAATCTTCTTCGAAGTCATCTCTTCATGGAAGACAAGCTTGGACTAAGATTCCATAGTGCTTCCATTTAATAATGAAAATTTATATTTGTATGCACACAGATGTAGATTGCAGAAGATGTACCTTTGGTAGGAGCCATACCACTTGTCAGAAGAGTACATCTAAAGCTATTTAGTAGTTTGCTACTGAAGAATAGAAATCTGAACCTTTAAAAG
The DNA here is from genome assembly GCA_013399055.1 of Ramphastos sulfuratus. NCBI lineage: Eukaryota > Metazoa > Chordata > Aves > Piciformes > Ramphastidae > Ramphastos > Ramphastos sulfuratus. The sequence goes on from WBNM01041967.1 coordinate 213,244, forward strand.
TTATCATTTCTATTCCCTTAACTAAGTATCTGGATTAACAAGTTCAATACAGTAGCTTTATGAAACTGGCAAAAGACAGGAAGAAGCAGTGATAATTTGATATATTGATCTCATAACCTTTTATATGTATTTTTAAAAAATCTTTAATTACATACTTCAAAATTAGCAGGATTCTTGTTGGTATGTAGCAGCTTCCCAAAGCACTGGATGCACACTAGTGGAGTGATTTTCAAGTTACACTGGGGAAATGTGATCGGCTTCTGGCTGTAATAGGAAAACTATCTGCTACAACTACATGATAGAAGACAGACAGGAACAAAACATTTCCTTAGTGGAAGTGGAACAGGACTGATGGAAGAAAGTGCTTAAAAGTCCATGGAGAAAGATCATGTAGAGAAAGGGGTGGATCACTCTTCTGATAAAGAAAAGAACATTCTTCCTTGCTCAATGAAAATTATTACATTTAATATATGCCACTTATCTTCCCATGTGCCCTGGAGACCTAAGTGAGCCATGCACATTGTTCTCTGATGTTTTTGATTGCAACTAATTAATCTTAATGAGAAGGAGTGCTGAGTTTAGGGGATTTATCTTGCTGCGCTGTTATTTGCTTTCACTGGCAACTGGTTGATTTTTCCTTCCCAACATGCAGGTTATGAATGGCTCATTTATTTTGACAATGCCATCACAAGGATTGATACATCTATCTTTAAAGCACTGTGGGTCTAAAAATTGAAGTTCAGAGTCCCATTTAGGTACCAAGCCAGCAGTGATTTATTTAAGGGTTTGTTGTGTTCTTAGTTACAAATTCAGTTGATTTTGGAGCTTTCCCTCCAGCCAGTACCCTCCGTTCCTGCTTGGACACTCTTGTACATCCTCTATTTGCTGTTCTCTGAAGACTCTGATATCCAAACCGCTCTCTTAGTTCTTTCTTGCTCAACAACAGCAACAGAGACCCTGTGGCAAGGGAATCTGGCAGAGAAACGAGTCACCACTAAGTTCACTAAAATGTCATCTGGAAAAAGTTAGTGTAGACTAAATATGCTGCCTTGATTCCATTAATTGAATAATAAAAGTGTACTTGGACTATAAAAACTGAAAGATAAGTAAAGAAATACAGAAATTTAAAAGTAATTCACTCTGCTGATGAAAGCACAACCACCCATTCCTTTCAGCTCCTGAACTCAAGTGTTGTGTTAAAAAATGCATTTTTAATTTGAGTGTTTAAAGCTAAAACTAAGATATGGAAGCAGTTTGTCAAAGTTTGAATTAGTTGTTTGGTTTTTTTTTTTAATAGGAGAAGAGAGTATGAGGGTGTGACAGAAGTAATATATTCTAAGGTGTTGCCACAGGCCTTGGACTGTGCATTTGCACAAATGATGTATTATCTGGGTGATTACTGTGAGCAACTAGATTTATTCTAAACTATTAGTTCCATCACAGCTTCTTTCTGCTGAAGAACGTAGCATTGTTTAAATTTCCTCTTCAAATCAGATAAAATATGTAAATGCTTTGGAAAGTGCTTTGTGGCACTGCTGGTGACATTTCCCATGAGGTGTGTTAATGAAGTATTCAGTGTATATTTGTAAAAGGCATTCCTCCATCTAGCTGTAAACTCATTGCTCTTTCTGCTCAGGCTAACAAACGTGAGGATAAATATATGAACTATTATTTTTACTGGGCAAATGAATCCATTCATGCTCAGTCCAATGCACAAAACTAATTCTGCACTAAATAACTTGGACAGATGAACTCTCCTTTTTTTTCTTTTCTTTTTTTTTTTTTTATTTTCTCAGTAGATTTAAGGAAAATACTCAGCCTTAAGGTTCTGGAAAAGGGAGAAATATTTTGTGCTGTATGATAAAACTGTCTGTTTTGGACATGGATTGTGTCACAATTTCCATAGCACCCCTCAGCCCACATAGCTTAGGGTGGCACTTCATCATTACAGATTTCACCTGGAAAGCTAATCACTCTTGCCCTCTGCATAGGACTGTGTATGTCTTTGCAGGCATTGAGGACGCTGCACTGTGCAGACAGCATTTTTTACCACTGGCAGCTAACAGCTTTTTTCCTGAGTCTATTTAGATATTTTCCTGTATGAAACAGAGCCATGGTGATGCCCTTTCTTTTATGTTTGGGATGGTAAGAGGGAGGGGCCTGGCAGGGCTTATGTTCTGCCATGTATGAGAAAGGTGAAGTGAGGACACTGAGCCTAAGCAAGCAGAAAGGAGGAACAGCAAGAAGAAAAAAGCTTGTGATGTAGCTCCCAGGATGGGGCCAGAGTAGGATGCATGGATAGTGGCACAGACTAGAGCTTGCTGGAGGCAGGTTAGAGCAAGCAACTGCAATTTCAGCAGCCACTTCAACCAAGGTAGGCTGAACCAGCACAACCCTACTTCTACAATGGCTATATGCATAAGCAAGCCTTCTCAGTAGCTCCTTGGTGTTTAGGCACATCCGTGAAACTCTAACGAGGGAGTGTGCACTAAGATTTTTGTGCCTTCTCCATAAACACTCCAGAAAAAGCAGTTTCTCGTCCCTTCCTCCAAAGCATCAGAAGTAGGACGTGAGAGCTGGGTGTTTGTTTCAGATACATCATTGGTGCTGACAATTTAGAAGTAAACAACATTCATACCAAGTCTCCACCATGGCTAGAGATGTTGCCCAGCCAATACTGCCAAGCAGTTATCATGGTATCTGAAGTAGATAAACAAGAGAGCTGGTCTCCTCATAACAAAAGTTGTCCCTTTCAGTACTGTCATGGTTCAGTCAAGTTTGTACTTTGATACAGGAGGATAAAGAGAGGTTCCCTGCTGAAGTCTGTGCAGATCTGATGAATGCAAAAGTTCATGAGCACACGTCTCCAGACACTGGTAATACCTCTGTTCCTGCTTGGAGCTATCAGTAGTAGTGAAGGAAAAAATGCTGTGCTCTTCCAAATGTGTCTTCTGGTGTCTCTTCACCATCCACTTCTTGTACCTTTGCATAATTCTGCAGCAGTGGTTACTTGGCATAGCTGAACCATAAAAACTATGATAACCAGTGGGAGAACTGTCAGCCACTGCAGATCCCTGGGGTACTCTGCACAGTGCTGTGTGATGCTATGCAACGTTAATGTTGACAGGCTACTGAAAGCTAGATCTTAGCTCTGCTTTACACTATGTATAGGTTGCTAATAAGGCAAGCTTCAAAAGTGGCAAAAAGCACATGCCAAGAAAATGATCTGTGTATGCAAATGTCTTTTAGCCAGTTAGTCAACATATCCTGCAATCTAGTAAGATGTGTGTAACACACAAAGGATGCTTGTGGGTGATTCAGTTGAGTTCCACCTGCTGGGTTTGGCCAGCAAGTTATCCTTCAGCTATTGACAGACCAGCTTTGTCGTTGCAGCCTCTCATGTTTCCTTAATAAAGGATGCCTGGCTGAACTCTACAGCTGACCTGTTTCTCAAAGGGCTAGGATTAGCAATGGACCCTGGAACAAGGAGCCCAAGGTCAATTACGGGCTAGGATCTTTGAGGTCTAGTAAATGCTGATGCTGGTGTAGAGAGTGGCCAACAGAATAGACTGCAGCAAAAGTATCCAGCAGTAACACAACTGATGGAACTCAGTTCTGACCATAAAACATGTACAAAATCCTTGGTTAATTAGTATTTCATCGGCTCAGTCTGTGGGCTGAGGTCACAATAGCATCAGCAGTGTCACAAACTGCTTAGACACATGGCTGGATTAGAGCTGTTTGAGGGCTGAACAGCAGCACAGTCCTTCCCTGGGACACTCAGGAGCGTCAGCATGTTTGGATTGCTGTGCCTCTTTGCAGTGTACGCAAACGAACACAGAAGATGCAAATCAAACTCCTGAGACCATTTTCCTGCTTACCTTGTTTCCCTGTGTGCTGTGTTTGTGAGTGCTTGCTGGTTAAACACAGGCAGTATTGCGCAGGAACGTGAGGGGGTCACGTACGCATTTCTGGCATGGTGTCAGCACTGGGAGAGCCGGAGCTGAGACAGATCTAGGTGGAGCTGTCTGAGATAGCTGCAAGTACACGTTTCACAGACTTCTCCCAGAACATTGCCTGCAGGGCACAGATGTGATACGATGAACACACTTCTCTCTGTTCCATGTTTGTAATGACGTGACTGGGTTTGTTTGTGAAGCTGAGCTTTTAAAACAATGCTGTTCTTCCTCCTATAGTGCCTGTACTGCACCATAGCATATGAAGTGCCTAGATGTTTAGACTGAGGCCTACTGTATTGGATGACTGTTCAATGAACACTTTTCTTTCTTGCACAGTAAAGCAAAGAACCTAACCTGGATTCACAGGAGCATTCGGGGGGGGGGCGGGGCGGGGAGCTGTTACAGGATGCCTGTGAGTAGGCAATAAGCAGCATGCAGGACAGCTCTTGTGACTGTAACTAAGTGCAGTTCAGTGTGCCAGACTGCTGCCCAGGACCCCCCAGTGTTGCTGTAGCTCTCTGCCCTTGCTGTGCCAGCTCTGCTGTGACAGGCTTTTAGGCTCTGGAGAGTAGGGACCCACCAGCACTCCACCTTCCTGGCCACGCTTTGCTTGTTGCCCTCTGACTTGGAGATTATTTTCACCATCATCATTTGTTTGTTTAAAGTCTGGTTTTCTTGTGTTGAATTTTCTTATGAATGTTTGCTGCACAACATTAAGAAATTTCCCACCAGAAGACCTCTGCCTTGTTTATTTAGACATATTTCCCTTCCACATTTTTCTTCTTTAAAAAAATCCATTCAATTTTGAAAGGTTTGGTGGTAGTCATACAACAGTAAATGCCTTTTTTAAACAACAACCAACCAAAAAAGCCACAAACAACCAAAACAAACCAAAAACCCCTAATCCACAAACAAGCGATCAGCAGTCTCATTTGTATAGCATAGGTCTGCCTTATATTAAATGTGCCAGATCAGCACAGGAGTTTTATATAGCCTTGAATTTCTTTGCATTGGCAACCAATGAAGGACTGCATTGCTGTTTATAAACACTGACAGAGAATCCAAACAGAAGTTCAAGCCACTGTGGTGTCTCCTCTACTTATTTGTCTAATATGGATACAGGAATCTTATCTGTGTTTTTTGAAATAAAGATGTAGGAGATCAAAGCACATCATAGGAAGACTGGATAAACATTTACAGATTACAGCTGAAAAATAACTAGAGCTATAAAGTCAAAATAGTTAGGAGGGTCTTTTCTTCACCAACTAATACTTAGACCGGTCTGACCTGTACCTTATTCTCCTGACTAAGTTTTAATAGAAGGTTTATTTTATAGTGTGGTTTTCAGCAGGCCTGAAGCCAGAGAACAGATCTGAACTGGTCGTGCATGTAATTAGGTGCCAGTGGTTATTTTATGACCTGAGGAGAGCAAGCGTGTTCTTACATGACATTGGATCATAATTCAATGATACTGAAATTTCTACTATTCTTTAATACTTCAACACAATTTGTACTGGAAGAAAGATTTGCTGGATTATATCTCTAAAAAATTAAATTCTTTATTGCACAGTAAAGTCTGTGCTGAAAGCACATGCCAGGTCTTACCCAGCTGAGTATCTATACTGAAGACATTTTTATAGAGCACAACCAGAGTGTGACTGGGGACAGTATCTGTAAATTGTGTGGCAAGGCATTTAATCAGTACTTGACAAACTCTGCTTCCTCTCTGTGATTTTAAATTCATTAAATTAAAAAAAAAATAATATGAGTAACCTCATATTAGATTTGGGTGCAATAACCTACCTTCACTATAATCTGTAAGCTTGTGGCACTGAGCTGGGACTATCACTAATGAAGATACTTAGATCCATTGTTTTCTCTCTCCATTTGGAGGTCGAGTCCATAAACTTTTATGAGCTATAGTTTAGATAATGTTAGGAAATAGCTTGTCTGGAACTAAAATTATCTCATTGTTTGAAACAGGCAGGGACAGGCTTTCTTCTTTTCTGCATTAGTCTATTTGCTATAAAACAGATTTTATCTTCCAAGTATTGTGGAACTACGTGTTAAGTTTCTAGGTTTATATGTGGAAATACAGTACATGAGGCTTCTCAGTGTCTATGGCTGCATGTGAATATGATAATTCCTGATCTAGTTAATGAGGAGAGAAATCTATGGGGAAAAAAAAAGGCTGAAAGAATTCTGTTGGGAAGTTTTTTAAGAGAGTCTCAGGTTTATCTGGATGAGTATCTTGATGACTGTTAGAAATGTTTCCTTTGACATATTCCCATCACAACTGGGATTAACTGCATTCTGGACACTGCATTTATGCAGTCAATCAGTGGCAGAACAGGACTTCTGCTTTATCCATCTACCCTGACTTCTAAGAAACAAATTGTGACTTATTTCTAGCCTTTTTTGGATTCGTGTAGGTTTATAACTTAAGTCCATGGAATTCTTCTCCTTTCTGATAGTCTAAGGAAAACTCTTTATTTTTAAAAATAGTTTGTACACTACCAGCAAACTGAAATGTGCTGCCTGTAAGGACACCACTAATGAAAGCCAAGAGCACTTTCTTCAATGTTTTTTTTCCACTAGGATAACACAGTATCTTCACATCAGTCATAGTTAGGGAAGATTATTTTTGTACAGTGTTATTACTTTTGCAGTACTTGGTAAAATTTCATTCTTGCTGATGGTAGCTGAAGCTCAGGGAACTACTATTCTCATGCAAAACGATGCTTTCAAAGAACAGTTCTAAGTGTCATAGATCCATGGATTTAGGCTGTCACATTTAGCAGCAGTTCACACTGTGTTCAAACGAGTTCAGTGTTGTTTGCACTGACAATGTACCAAGTGAGTACTCCACCCAAGAGCAGAGCCAAGGTCTCAGAGAGAACATTGCTGAACAAAGGCAGAGTCAGGAAAGAAATGGAATCTGTGATGTTCGTAACTATTGTTCAGCCCCACCACCTCCATCCAAAGCCCCCAAATTTTCAAATTCGGGGCTTTGATTCAGGTTGACTTTTCACTGATGTTGATTGTTTTGAGACAAAGATTTTTTTTTTCTTCTTCTGTCATGAACTATTAAAAGAATTCAGCTCTCCTAGAAGTGCCTCCCTTCTGCTATATATTAATTGAGTTCTTGGCATAAAGAAAGGAGAAACTATTTCTAGCTGTTAGAGTAGCTGTGTGAACTGGGAAAGCCTCCAACTTCTAGAAGTATATTTAAAGGCTTCAACAAGATCCACATTTCCAAATAATTTTTACTCCTTTGCTTGGTCAGCTGTCAGTATTTGATAAATAGGGTGGGACTACTGTCAATATTTAACAGCTCAACACAAATATTATTCTTCATACATTATAAAAATAGCATATGAAATGCAAATCAGGTGTTTTATCCTACAGTTTGGTAATAACTGAAGCAACTGATAAAATCTCTCTTGCCTCCATACAAAGGCATAGAGAGGGAGGAAAATGTTATGAGTGGTAACAGTCTGCTTTGCTGCTGGGAAGCAAAGCAGCAAGATTCCTCACTCCTCCCACCTAAAGTCATGTCCCACAGTGGGTTCTGTGGTAGAGCTTTGTTGTGAAGTGTTCCCAAGTAAAAAACAGCAAGGTATGACTAACAGTGAAGTCTACAGTAACAACGCACCTCCTACCTCCAGCAACGTGTCACCAGGATCCCTTGAAATGCTCTGAAGTCATACTGTCACACAAAATTAAATTATTCCCTTCTATTTGGAGAAATCCCCTCCCAAAAGCAAACGCTTGGCATTAGCTTGCTGGGTGATGTGGCTGTGGCATTACTTCAAGATGCAGTGTAGTCAGTGTGAGATGGGTTTAATGAGTATCAAAAGTAGGCTCGGACTTCACTTCCCAATCCTGTGTTCCAAAATACTTTCCACGATTTTAAATCTTTTGAAACGTATCACTATGTAAATGGTTCAGCACAATAGCCAGGAGACAATGCATTTTTAACTGAAGGAGAGACACTGAGTAAGATGGCTCAACCACAGCTGTGCTCAGTGAAAATGGAGGTTAAGTTGCAAGGAAGTATCAGCACTGCTCAGCCCTGCATGCTTCAGCAATGTTAGCTTTGTTGGTAACTAGATTAAGCCACCACCCACACAAAACAAAGGACAAGGAACAGAGCCAGTTTAGTCAGTAGAGGTTCAGATCTAACATTGTTTCAGATTTGGCTTCAGTCCAGCATAAAATGTGTTTTTTGTGTTCCTAGAGCTGCCCTGTAGAGAGGACCCTCAGGTAGCCAGAAACAGCTCAGTTATTAGAATTGTAGTTCATGGGTTACACATAAACGAGTGTGAGTAAATCCAGGAAGAAACACAACTAACAGTGAAACACTTACTCCATTGTGTTCAAAACAGACTGCTTTACCATTAGTTGAAACTACTTCTTCCCCAGATTATTTACTAGGGCTACTGCACTGTTTATGTTTCAACTGTCATCCAGGAAAGTCTCTCTTGAAGCCCATTTTGTCCTTCTCCTCTCTACCTTCTCTAACCAGAAAGCTGAGCAACCTTAACTCACAGACTGAAGTACAATTTCTGTTAGAATAAGTCTACTAATTTGATTTGAGATCATAATCTCAGCTGTACCTGCTACTAAATTGTTCAAAGGAAAGAGGCATGATATTAATTTAATGAGTTTATTTCTATTGGACTTCTCTATTTAAGAAACTAGAATAATAGTTATTTCCTTCAGGAGATACCGACAGCCTTGCGACTTTCAGATCATGCGCTAAGGTATCAAAGGTTATCGCTCAAGTGTAGCCAATGAGCCGTGGGGTGCTGGGGAAGACATTGCGCATGTCCATGCACTTCTTGTCAATGAAGAAGGACTTTGTCTTCACAGAAATGTCCTCTTCCAGCTTTGATTTGTTGTTGACCAGCATCTGCAGAGTATCATGGGCTTCTTGCAGACGTTGCTTTAAGGTCCGTAAGGTGTTCTCTAGAGTGAACACTTCAGTGATAAGCCTGAAAAAAGAGGAGGAGCCAGGTCACTCACATAACTTTAGGAGTTCCTCACCACATCATTCCTTTTTTGACAGTGGACAGGTCATGCTTTCAGGAAGGATGTGAACAGCAGTCTTATACTGAATTGATATGAAAACTATTTGCCAAACTAGCTTCTATAGCACCTCTAAGCAGTGATAATTTCATGCTTGTGCTCACTTTTAACAGCAATTAGGCCACACAGGTGGGTCTTTCCAACTGATGCCTTCATTTGTAGCCTCTCTAGGGCTAGCATGGCTGTGCTCTTGCATACGGTCCTGTAGAATACGTTTGGGAGAGTGCTGTAGTTAATGATGGCTTAAACTTGTGCAGCAGGATGTGCTGAATGGTCTAGATTTGGCACAGCAGCATGTTAATTTGAATAACAGCCACTTGCCAGAACCACTGAATGTGGAGCTCTGAAACTGAGATTTTCTGTGAGCTGGTATTAGCCACTTTTTCTTCCAGTGGCTTATTAATGGAGATGTGGCATATCTTTCATAGCTACTGAGCTGGTAAACTCTCTAATACTGTCAGCTTTGTGTTTTATCTAATGATCTGTTAATTGCTCAGTGCACTGTAGAATATAAGAGAGATTGACGGTTTTGCTGTGTTGGTTTTTTTTTCCCCCATAATCCACTTTAACTTTTTTGGGGTAGTCTTAGTCATTTCAGCACAGAAAAACTAGACTTTATTAATTTGTTTTCTGTCTTAATTCCTTCAACTACAAAGAAATTGGCAGCACACACAGAGAATGAGTGCCAACATCAGCACTTCCTCTTAAATAAACAGCAAACTCAGATAACATTTACATGATACAAAGAAGTGGTTCATTTGATATTTTCTTTCTCTATTACCATTTAGCTATTGGGTTGAATTCCTTTTCGCTTTAAACCACATGAGAGAAATACACTTGAATTATTTAAAGAAAAAAAAAAAAAAAATTTAGCAAATTAGCAATTAGCAAATGGGTTTACTTTCTCAAATAGGATTTTGTCTCTAAGAAAATACATTTTGAGATGTGAGCTTAACCGAAAACTGATAGAAATAAGAATCCAAATTCCAAATACCCTGTCAGATTTTCTATTTCTAATTGCAGCTTTGATGCAGATAATATACAGTGATTTGGGCCAGCTAAAGCATCCCGTGCGGCCTGGTCTGGATGTGGTAGAGCAAAATTCACATGCACTGGAGGAAAGAGACCAAGATATGCTAATTATCTGTCAATATAACTACATCTAGTAAACTGTGAACTTGTAGAAACATTCTGATTGAAATACAAGAAATCACATTAGACTGACAGCTACATTATTTCAATGTAGCTACTTGGATTTTACTTCTATCTCCCAAAATCTTCATCACAACGTAATAAATGCAATTCTAATCTCATCAGACTGATTCACACTGTCTTTAAATTTCCTGTCCTTGAGTGGCTGGTGAAGGAAGGGATGGAGTAGTCTGGCCTTTACTTACTGGACCTGAGGTGAATCACGGCAAAGCTCTACGTTGGGTCGTCTAGTTCTTTCCTCCAGGCGGGTCTGAGCCACTTTCACTGAGTACTCCTTTGCCTTTATGGATCTCTCCAGTAACATGATCGTATCTTCTGTCTGTAAGATTTCCTGCAGTGTCTGAACAAAGCAGAATGCTTCTCTAAGCCTAATGTGCATACAAAATCAGACCTCACCTCTCCTTTTAAATACTCCTGTTGGAACTGCTTCCATTCTGGCATTTTAGGGGAGGAGATTAATATAAACTCACATCAATCAGATTTGAATATTGTTGGCTTGATCTTGCCATTTCTTGAAAAGGACATATGGTAAATCAAATCTCATAGGAGAGCCAGGAGGAGGGGGCTGTACACTCATACATCAAATGAAAGCATTTAATGAAGTTGTTCCTAGACAACAGGCAAACAACTTCTCTTAAGAAACACACCATCTCTTTCCTATTATTCATTTCAGAAATTTGTAGGCAAACTGCAATATAAATGTATTACAAGCAGAAGAGAAACACTGAATTATGATGATGGGGGAAATTTCTTGTGATAAAGCCACTTTCACAGAGGCAGTGTTTATGGTTCCACAGGGACTTATTTCCATTTTGCTTCATTATCTAGTTTTTCCCCTAAATAAATCTGCTGCTTGATCTATGAACATTTTTCAGAGATTAAATTCCAATAAACTGTCATTTTCATTTAAACTTTCATTCAGTTCTCTTTCTCCTTTTGCCTCATGAAAATTCAGGAGCAATCAAATATGTCCCCTCTAAGATTGTGTTAGGTGGATATATGCCAGGCAGAGCATTACAAGCCTGTCAGTCCTATCTGCTCTTCCCACGGTTCACCTTCATTGCTAACTGAAAACATCAACCTGTGGGGACATCCTGAGGTTGAGAGGCAGAGCACACAGTGCTTTGAGAGGCCACCTGCTGCTTAGCTGGGTCCTCCTTTCCTGTGTTTATGTTACAGCTCCTGTCCCTGCAGTGGTGTTTCCCATGCTATGCCTTGCTGCCTGCAAGTGCGTCAGATTCTGTTAGCTGCAGAGGGTAACAGAATCTGTGAGGATGTTGGACTCTTAAATTAATTCTGCTTTAAGTATGGAGCAAATTGTAAGCAGATTTATTTCTTTTAGTGTAATTCAAAGTAAAAACAATGAAGCAAAGCAACATGTGTCAGCCCAGTAAGAACAAGGCAAAGCTGTGTCCAGTGCAGAAAGGACTGAGTAGGGTTTGATTTTCTTTTTTTTCTGCTTCCACTTTCAGTTCAGATTCTGGGTAGGACCTTTGTGGCTCAGTCTTTGAGCTGTCTCTCACTTTCTCTCTAGGGCAATAGTTGGAAATGGTGATTCCCTTTTGTGAAGCAAATCTATCAATGAAACAGCACAACTAATGCAGTCCAGAGTATGTGGTTAGAAGTGAACCAGGACTGTGAAGCCAGCTCCCCAGAGCAATGCTGCAGTTCACAAATGTGCTACTACTATGGTAAGCATGAAATGTGGTCACTCTGCTGATTCTTTCTGTCCTGTGATAATATGAATTAAAGCAATTTCATTTATTCAGACAGTGGAATTAGATTACAAGCTTCCTTACATGTAATTAGTTCTAATTGTTCTAACCAGGTTAAAGAGGATGAAAATAGTATTTTCTGCAAGAAATGTTTTCCTCCCCTATTTTTCTTTGCAGGCATCATAGACATCTTGTGTTCATTCTACACATGGAAGGAAAGTAGGAAACCATCAAAGGAGACACTGCATGTGCACAGAAATGTACTGCAGCAGACTATGAAAGCATTGCACAAAGTTATGAGCGGACCAGGGAAGAAATTTAGAGGTCTTCAGTATTTCAAATAGTGCCACTTTTCTACCACAAATCCTCATTATTGCTGCCTATAGCAAACCATGACCCTTCCAGTACTATGTGACAATGCTTCTCTAATGTTTGGGTCTTGTTCATTTGGTTTGTGTGAAAAAATTAAATAACATATCAGATGATTTTTAAGATGCAAAAGGAAAAACCTGCTTCGAGTATAAACAACAGTGAACAGACTGGCCATGTATAAACTGTCCTCAGTCTCTTGAAAAGGCCATTTTCATTAACCTCAGCTAGCAGAATTTTAAAAGAGGGATTTCCTGAAGCCATGCTTTCTTCATCAAATCCTTCTCTGATGCATTTGTATGTGGACAGAGTGCAAATACAATCACCAGACCACAAACCCATGTATTTCAAATTCAGCAGTAACATTTCAAGCATGATTTCATGCTAGAAATCATCAAGCCTGAGAGTTTTTCTGTTCTTTTACAGCACATACTATGTGCTGTGTTGTCAGATAGCACTTGACTGGGCCTCACTGCCCAGTCTACTCATGTTCCTTTAGAGACACAGAAGCAGGAGACTGTGTTATCCTTTCTTTTCAGAATAAGTTGTGTGCATTTCCCCCATAAATAATGGCACTTAACTGACATAGGACAATGGTAGTCTTGTATCTAGAAGTGACTCAAAGTATTTAGAGTTTGCACAGCCCACAAATTCACACAATGTTAATGTTTGAAAAGGACAAGCTCTGAAGTCTAAATAGAAAATGTTTCTCCTTCTTGAGAATCCAGTAGTTCATTAATCATGAAAAGAGAGCTTTCATCCAAAAGTCACAGAAAGCTCCGTTTTATGCCCAACCTTTCTAACGCGTTGTCAGCACAACGTGCAGGAACTGCACTCTCGTGCCACACGACTTCATTAGGTGCCCTGCTGTCTGCTTATAAAGGTAGAAGCAGTCTGCAAGCAGGTTATGTACCACCAAGGTGATTGGTTAGTGCTACTGAGTAAACCTCTCGCTCATTTGCCAAATGAAAATATTGTTCAAACCTGCCTGTACTCAAAATTCAAACATGAAACTACACACCCATTGGCTACACGCAGGTGGATGTGGTTTGTTTTCATTGTGTGTTCTCATATTATTTCTTACTTTTTTTTAAAAGAAGTCCTGTCGTTTAAGACATACAAAGAAAAATAGCCTCAGGGGAACCACCTCCAATGCACCTCAGAAGCTTTGTATGAGCAGTTTTTGATTACTCATTCTGGCCACACATTGGATAAAAAGATTTAGATAATCTGCTCTACATGAACGGATTGGTGGGGAGGATCACCAGATAGTGTTGGCCCAGCCTGCGTCATGTCTGGATGACCTCCAAAGGCAGGAAGTAAAAACAACAAATGCTGAGCAGCATGTTCCTAGGAGAGTGTGGTGAGGCATTGGATCAGGCAGCTGCCCACCCAGAAACTTCCCCTTCCAGGGCATGAGTAAAAGTTTGTGCTGCAGCATTTTTGAGACCTTGTAGAAAACTGTTCTAGCTGCTTTCTTACTTCACCAAGCCCACGATTTTTATAGGCTGGATACAGTTATACCAAGAGAAAGCTCTAGCTTCCCCATTTCATGTTCCACTTAAGCTAATCCATGAAGTGCAGGACTGCTGCATGGCAGGCTGAGGAGCCAGGCTTGTCTTGCATGGTTTCTCCGCTTGCCCATAGCTCACGTTCTGATACTGTAGTCTGTGCAAGTCTTTATGGTTTCATGAGATTAAGCAATGATTTTAGTTTTGTCTCCAAGTGAGTGTCCTAGCTCTCATTTCCCTTGTAGGCAAAAGTCTATTTCTACCTTCAAACAGGTTTTTCCAGGCAAATTTGAACTGTCTACACCAACCAGAAGGCACCTTCCCCACCATTTCTGAGTCACTCTTTATTAATCATCTTCACTCTCAAACAGGTTCTGATATTAAATGGTAAGATTAACTGCATACCTAGCCACCAGGAATAGGCATGAAAAACTGTAAACCTGAGATTTTAAGGCATAACAAGAGCAAGCAGGGGGGAAAGCAATGAACAAAAATGTATTTTAAAAGTTATGTGAGGATACATTGGGGTCTGAGATGAAAGTGTTTGTGGGGCAGGAGTAATAGAGAAAGCACACTCTTTGCTATACAGCTCACAACACTGCCGCAGCTGCCCTACATGCTTCCTTCACGGGCACCTCCCAGCATATTTTAGTATTTCTTTATGTTCCTGTTCAGAGGAACAGGCTGTGTCCTTCTCAATAGCCATAGGGGGATTACTTTCAGAGAACTTATCAGATAAGTTTGAAAACTATTTCTGAGGCCAGTAGGCAGCTTCTGGTTTGATTGTCACTGAAGTTTTCCTGGCTTTTGTTCTGTAGTTTTTATTAGTCATACAAATAGGTAGGCTCATCCCCAGAATTAGAAGACACTTTTTAACTGTAAAATGTATTCAATTCTTCCACCATATAAACATACTCAATAGTTGCTAAAACAGGAGAGGTTTGGGGTTTTTTTCTTCAAATAATTTATAAATTTCTATTTAGTAAAAATAATGTATGGAGGATGCATAGTCTGAGGGGATAAATATTTTAAGATACGGAATAACTTAATAAAACAATACTTAACTAACAATAACTTAATAATACAATACTGTTCTTCAGGTATAGAGAAAAAGCAAACCAGGCAAAAAGGAAGTGAGAGTTAACTTCCATCATATATTGATATAACATACTGCCCAGAGGCTAAAAAAAACCCAACCAAATGGAGCTGTTTCTAAAAGCACACATTCTCAGTGAACTGAGTGGAAATATTCTGAGTTATGGCTATTCATTTATTAGAGTGAGTGGTTGTTTTTTCATGTACCTGTTTTCCTAGCATCTTTCTGAGCCCTGTGCCCCCTGGTACTGGAACAGCAAAGCTTTCAGGAAGGGTGGTGCTGGGCATTCTGCCTCTGGGCATAGAAACACTTCTGAGCACAGTACAGGTGTTGGAGCTGGCAGGGATAATCTGCCATTTAGGTATGGTATAAATACTGCACTAGGTAAACATGTCCCTTACTGTCTGGTCTGGCTGATTCCCAGAGCTAATGTATGTAAATATCCTGCCCTCTTGGTTAATTCCAGGAAACTGAAGCCAAAGTAACTATTTATTTTAACATTAAGTTTATGGAAAAGAGATGCAAACATATTAATGAGAGGCTGGCACCATGATTAAAGGTTTTCCTTCCTTTCCTAAAGATTTATGTACTTCTACACCAGATGCAAAATGTATTGACCACACTATTTCTTGGCATAAGCTGAGTGTTTCTTAAGGCACACTGAAGACAACATACCACCAGCTACTACACTGAATTGTGTACACTGAATTTTCTGTTCACCAGCCTACAAATCTGGTCCTAGGGCAGCTCAGAGCCTGTCTAGACTTGTATGTTGCAATTAGACACAACATTTGTATCTCCAAAAGACCCCATGCTCTGTGTGTCCAGTGATGATGAAACATAGGAGAGCTGTAAGACCTTCTTTGGTTTGTGATCTAACCCTTGCCAAATACCTAGCTAGAGATTCTGGGCTTCTGCTTCCAGGGTTCTGCTATCCAAATTCTGGATGAACTTTGAGTTGTTAGGACCAAGATTAATTCCAGAATCAAGTCAGAGAAATCGATCATAGGCTTGCGTAGCAGGGACACAAACGGAAATGGGAGGTTTTCAATCTTTGAAGTCTTAGCTACGCACTAAGGCTGCACTGGCTGCAGGCCCTTAGTCTTAGTCTATCCCATAAAAATGTCCTTCTTGTAAGTCAGTGCCTGTAGGGACATTAAAGCTTTCAAGGAGAACAATGATCTTGAGTTCCTGGTACTAATGAAGCCATCTATCTGCAGTAAAACTGTTGTAGTGATTAATTCCAAAAAGCAAGTGCTTGCTTTCCATCTAGCTTTGCCTGGATTTTGTCTGACCACTGACTCCTCTTTGGTTTTGTCTGCTCAAGCAAAAACTATTTTATTAGGATTATTTTTTTCTTCTGTACAGATCCTTACAGATTTAGCAAGTTCTCTGCTCCTACCCCAACTGTTACTTGGATAAGCTAAATAAAGCAGTGTCATTTAGTGCTACTAACAGCAACTTTTTCAGCCTGATACAGAGAAAAGATGAGGAACTTATTGTATCCATTGCTTGCTTTCCAGTCTTTTAATCATTCCTGCAGCTGTGATGAGTTCTAGGCTTTGGACTTGCAGTAGGAAATGGTTTATACCACACCCTTGCTCCCACATACTCAGTGTGATTGCCACTGCAAAGATCACAAATTGTCTTAGTTCTGTAGAAGAAAATCAAGCAAATGTGGGCAGAGAATAATTTTACAGAGAAGCTCTGCAGTGTACTGGACAGGGACACATCTAAACCAGGTTTTTAACCACAGTATTTTCCTTCTGCATTTGATAGTTTCCTGTTCAAAATAATACAAAAGCAATATAATCCTTTTATTCTGCTCCCATACACAAATCACTTCCCAGGTTTCTGACAGACTTGGAGATGTCAGCTTCCCCAGCCAGCTTCCCCAAAAGAAGTGGCAGACAGGAAAAGCCAAATAACAGACAATGAAAACCTGAAGTGAAGATAACTTGGACAACTTCCTGAATACATCAATGAAATAAGAGGCAACAGGCAGCAGCTGGTCTGAGAATGCAGAAGGGCAAGTGCAATCACTGATGATCAATGCTCTTTGGTGTCTCCCTTGTGCTGACTTGGTTACTTGATCTGAATTTGGAGCCTATTTGATATTGGGATTCAGCCCAAACTTCAAGCAGAATAAAGGGTAAAAATAAATCCGATCTGCCCTAAGAAAAGACATCTACAAGTTGCTAAACCATCCCTTGAACTAAATGCAAATTATTTTAAGTTCATAGTAAAAAATGTGGACAGGAGGTACATGTGCTGAAATGATTGTCCAAGCACGTTTTCATCATGTGTATTGCCTGATGACTATAAATTGAAGGCACTTGGTCTTGTTTGGACTGTTTTAGACATGAAAAAGAGGCAAAGGCTGCATGCCAAGCAGCCTGAATGTTGAAGTTTGAGAAAGTACTTTAAGGAGCAAAAAACTGGTTATTCAAATGCCTACCAGGACAAGTTCTTATGTGCATCTCTTGGCTTACTGGGACTGGAAAATGTGCACAGTTAAGGAAACTAGCTGTGATGGTTTGGGAGTTACCCGCCTCCCACACTTGTAAAATCA